>NDFG01002760.1:0-25941 GCA_002167245.1 Sporophila hypoxantha | reverse complement strand
AGAGAGAGATTACTGGAATATTCCAAAATTTCCAGCATGGATTTTGTGGGATCCCAGATTTTTTTTATTGAATATTCCAAAATTTTGCAGCGTGGATTTTGTGGGATCCAGATTTTTTACTGGAAATATTCCAATTTTCAGCGTGGATTTTGGTGGGATCCAGATTTTTTTATTGGCAATATTCCAAATTTTCAGCATGGATTTTGTGGGATCCCAGAATCTTTTTTTTGGAATATTCCCCAATTTTCAGCATGGATTTTTTGTAGGATCCCAGATTTTTGTATTGGAATATCCAAATTTTCCAGCGTGAATTCTGTGGGATCCAGATTTTTTTTATTGAATATTCCAAATTTTCAGCGTGGATTTTGTGGGATCTCAGATTTTTTTATGGAATATTCCCCAATTTTCATGCATTGAATTCTGTGGGATCGCCAGATTTTTTTATTTGGAATAGCTCCTCAATTTTTAATTGGAATATTCCACAATTTTTCAGCGTGGATTTGTGGGAATCCCAGACCTTTTTAATCGGAACATTCCAAATTTTTCAGTGTGGATTTTGGTGGGATCCCAGATTTTTTTATTTGGAATATTCCCACAATTTCAGCGTGGATTTTGTGAGGCCCAGAATTTTTTTTATTGGAATATTCCAAATTTTCCAGCGTGGATTTTGTAGGATTCCCCAATTTTTTATTGGAATTCCCCCAATTTTTAAATGGAATATCTCCAAATTTTTCCAGCAGGGATTTCTGTGGGGATTCCCAGATTTTATTGGATATTCCAAAATTTTTTCAGGCGTGATCCTGTGGATCCCAGATTTTTTTTATTGGCAATATTCCCAAATTTTTTAGCGTGGATTTTGTGGGATCAGATTTTTTATGGAACAATTCCCCAATTTTTTTTTATTGGAATATTCCAAATTTCCGAGCGTGGATTCTGTGGGATCCCAGATTTTTAATTGGAATATTCCAAATTTTTTCAGCGTGGATTCATGGTCCCAGATTTTTAATTGGCAAACTCCCAATTTTTTTATTGGAATATTCCAATTTTTCAGCGTGGATTTTTGTGCGATCCCCAGATTTTTTTATTGGAAATATTTCCAATTTCAGCGTGGCATTTTGATGGATCCCAGATTTTTTATTGGAATCAATTTCCCAATTTTCTAGCGTGGATTTGTGGATTCCGCAGATTTTTTTATTTGGAATATTCCAAATTTTTCAGCGTGGAATTTTGTGGGATCCGCAGATTTTTTAATTGGACAATTCCCAATTTTTCAGCGTGGATTTTGTGAATTCCTCCCAAAATCCAACCTGAGTTTTCCAATCTGAATTTTTTTTTTTGGTGCGGTTGGTCAGATTTTAACCCATCAGCAGCAGCTCAGGTGGGATGCTGCTGCATCCCTGGGAGCCTTTGGGAATCTTTTTATTTTTTTTGGAATATTTTGATTTTTTTGGAATATTTTTATTTTTTGGAACTATTTTTGGCTGGTGGAGTCCATCTGGAAAAAGTGTCAGGCTTGCCACCAGGAGCTGGAGCGAGATAAAATGGCATTTTGGGAGACACATAACTCTGCAGGGAGGGAAAAAGGAAGCAGGGGAAGCAAGATTGGTTGGGTGGGATCCTGCAAGATTCCCCGGATTTTCTTGGGATATTTCCAGGGAATTATTCCCTGGAATTGGGATAATTCCCTGGCATTTTTTCCTGGGATAATTCCCTCTGAATTTTTTCCTGGGATATTTCCTAGAACTGGGATAATTCCTGGATTTTCTGGGATAATGGGTCGCCTGGACTTTCCATTGAGATAATTCCCTGGATTTTTTCTTGGGATATTTCCTAGAACAATGGGATTGTTTTTCCTGGATTTTCCCTGGGATAATTTCCCCTGAATTTTCGCCTGGAATAAATTCCCTGAATTTTCCTTGGGATATGCTCCTGGAATTGGATAGATTCCCTCCATTTTCCTGGATGAAATTCCAGGATTATTCCCAGGAACTGGGATACGTTTCCTGATTTTCCATGGATAATTCCCTGGATTTTTCCTGGATAGTTCTAACATTTTCCCTTGGGCCTATTTCCTGGAACTGGGATAATTCTGGATTTTCCTTGGGATGATTCACGGGATTATTCCCAGGAACTGGATAATTCCCTGGACTTTCCTTGAGATAATTCCCTGCATTTCCTGGGATATTTCCTGAACTGGGATTGTTCCTGGATTTTCCATGGGACTAATTTCCCCTGAATTTTCAGCTGGGATTATTCCCAAGGGACTGGGCATAATTCCCTGCAATTTCTTTCCTGGGAAATTCCGTGAATTTTTCCTGGGGATATTTCCTGGAATTGGGATAACTCCCTGCATTTTCCCTGGGATGAATTCTCTCCCATTTTCCCCTGGGATATTCCAGGGATTCATTCCAGTGAACTGGATAGTTTCCTGGAATTTTCCATGGGATAATTCCCTGGATTTTCCCTGGAGGCATTTCCTAGGACTTCGGGCTAATTCACGGAATCTTCCTTGGGACATTCCAAGGATTATTCCAGGGACTGGGATACATTCCCTGCATTTTTTGCCTGGGGATATTTTCCCTGATTTTCTTGGGATATTTCCTAAACTGGGATAATTCTCTGGATTTTCCTTGGATATTTCCAGGGATTATTCCCAGAAACTTGGGATATTCCTGGACTTTCCTTGACGATCATTCCCTGCATTTTTCCTTGGGATATTTCTAGAACTGGGATCATTCGCTGGATGTTTCCCTGCGGATATTTCCAAGGATTATTCCCAGGGACTGCGATAATTTTTCCTTGGATAATTCCCTGAAATTTTCCCTCGAGAAGAATACTTTCCTAGAACTGGGATACATTCCTGGATTTTCCCTGGATATTTCCAAGGATTATTCCCTGGAACTGGGGATAATTCCCTGGATTTTCCCTGGGATATTTTCCAAGGATTATTCCCAGGGACTGGGGAATAATTTCCCTGGCATTTTCCTTGGCTATTTCCAGGGATTATTCCCTGGAACTGGGATACATTCCTGAATTTTCCCTGGGGATATTTCCAAGATTAATTCCCAGGCGACTGGTACTAATTCCTGGATTTTCTTGGGATTAATTTAGCAGCAATGGACAATAACCCCCACTGCCGGACGGCAGAGAACGGAATGAGGGTTAGGAAACGATCCATTTCCATCAGGACAGGACATTCCTCCGGTCCTTTCCACATTTTGGGGGATCTCCTGTTCCATGTGGGAACAACCCCGAAGGGCTGGAGGTCCACCACCTCCCTCAGGGGCCCGGGGAGCCATTTGGGGATCCCCTGCCCCTACAAAACCCGCCGGGCAGCCTCGGGGCTCTCCGCCCGGCCCTCCCCGCTCGGGGTTCCCCCTCTTCCGACCCTCCTTCCCGGGGCTCACCGCAAGCTTGGGGCTACCTCGCCCTTGCAGGCTGTGGAAAAGACCGGTGCTGCTGCACCGCGCCGCCGCCTCCGCCATCTTCCCTCTCAGCGCCGCGCGTCACTCCTCCCAAGCAGCGAGCGCGGGCCAGAGCGGCTCCGCCACTTCCGGTGCAGCTCCGTCTGCTCCGCGCCCAGCCTGCAAGAGCCGCCGAGCGGGATTAGAGGCGGCCCCACAAGGGGCGGGCAGCGGAATGGCCCCCTGGTGGGAGCCGCCACTTGGGGAGCCACTGGCAATGCCGGTGCGGCGCGCGGAAGTGGACGTAAAGGAAGTTGGAGGCAGGAACGGCGCAGTTGTCATGGCGGCGTGGATGGCGGCCCTAGGCGGGCCTGTGGTGAGGCGGCGGGACATCCGGGGCAACGGGACACCGGGACGGGGAAATCCAGCTGGGGGGAACACGGGGGACCGCTGGACAGCACTGATCCTCCGGGAAGGAGATCTGCAGGCAGGATCAGCCCTCTTGTCCCTCTCTCTCCATCATCCGCTGTTCGTTCTTCCCTTCCTCCGTCGTTCCCCGCGATTCCGGAGCCGCCGGATGACCCAGGGCCGAGCTCCGGCTCTGCTCCCTCCTGCTGCGGGAGCATTTCGGGGAAATCGTGGAAAAAGGTCGGCGAATTCCCTGCTCCGGACGGGCCCGCGGCCGCTGCGGCTGCTGGTGGGGGACACGGGGCTGCTCCGATCAGGTACGGCTGCGAGCGGGTTAATATGGAAAATGATCTCATATTGTTTGGCATTACAGGAAATTATACGAAACTTATCATGAAAGTAATTATGAAATGATTTGGCATTAAACATGAATTTACAAACAGTTTGACAATTTCGTTATGGTTTCTCTCATTAAAAAGGACAGGGTTATTCCTATTAAAGGCAGGGGCTAATTCCCATTGTTCCTAATTAAAAGCGACAGGGTAGTTCTCATTAAAGGGATAGGTTTAATTCTCATTATTCCCATTAAAAAGCACAGGGTAATTCCCATTAAAAAGGGACACGAATAATTCCATCATTCCTTAAAAGAGCTGGGTAAATTCCCATTATTCCCATTACACAGGCATGGGGTAATTCCCACTAAAAGGAATGGGATAATTCCCGTTATTCCCATCTTAAAAATGGATGGGTTTATTCTCATTATTACCATTAAAAAGCATGAGTACTTCCATTATTCCCACTAAAAGAGCTGGGGTGATTCCCATTAAAAGGGGAGCAGAAATAATTCCACATTCCATTAAAAAGGCCCAGGTTTATTCCCATTAAAATGGGATGGGTTTATTCCCATTATTCCCATTAAAAGCATGGAGTAATTCCCATTAAAAGGACAAATAATTCCCAATTAAAAGAGCTGGGGTATATTCCCATTAAAAAGACAGAATAATTCCCATTATTCCCATTATAAAGCACTCGGGGTAAATTCCCATTAAAAAGGAGTAGGATAGTTCCATTATTCCATTAAAAGAGCATGGGGTCATTCCATTACAAAGACAGAATAATTCCCATTATACCCATTATAAAAGCACGGGCGTAATTCCCATTAAAAAAAGGGGGAAAACAGGAAATAAATTTCCATTATTCCCATTAAGAGCTGGGGTAATTCCCATTAAAAAGGACAGAAAATTCCAATTATTCCCATAAAGCCCCCCCCCACGGGGGTTAATTCCCATTAAAAGGGACAAGGATAATTCCATTATTCCCATAAAAAAGGGACAGAATAATTCCCATTATTCCCATTAAAAGTGCTGGGGTAAAATTCCTCTTAAAAGGGACAGATAATTCCGTTCATTTCCCATTAAAAGGGGCAGATAATTCCATTATCCCATTTCAAAAAAGCACGGGGTAATTCCATTAAAAGGGACAGGATATTCCATTATTCCCATTAAAAGGGGACAGAATAATTCCCATGTACAAGAGCTGGGGTAAATTCCCATTAAAAAGAGGACAGATAATTCCACATTATTCATTCCCATTAAAAGGGACCAGAATAATTCCCATTAAACAGAGCTGGAGTAATTCCCATTAAAAAGGACAGAATATTCCCCCTGATTATTCCATTAAAAAAGCAATGGAGTAATTTCCCATTAAAAAGGACAGATAATTCCCATTATTTCCATGTAAAAGGGACAGAATAATTCCCAATATTTCCCAATTAAAAGTGCTGGGTTAATTCTTCTTAAAAAAGGGACCAGAAAAGGAATAATTCCCCGTTATTCCATTAAAAGGGACAGATAATTCCATTAAAAGAGTGGGGTAATTCCCATCACTCCCAATTAAACAGACACGGGAATAATTCCCCATTATTCCATGAACAGCAACGGCCATAATTCGACCGCTAAAAGCTCCCGGTTGATTTTATCATTTCATTCATTTTTTTGTAACGAATCCCACCTACACCTCATTCGGTAGAAGGCGCTGTGCGTGTGATTCCAGGCAACCACCTGGGTGCGCTTCGAGAGGCGGGCCGCGCGCGGCGTGGAGTACGAGGCGCGGCGCGGGCGCGTCCTGCGCGATGCCGCGCTCCCCGCTACTCTACGGCCAAGGCGCTCTACGGCGACCCGGGAGAGCTGCTGGTGGAGAGCTGCCTAGCTCCACGGGCACCTGCCCATGAGCTCTGCCGTGGCCAGGGTGGCCGATCGCCTCACCGGAGAACCATGGAAGGTGGGAAGGAAGCTCAAAAAAAATGGGATTTGGAGTGGTGAATGCTCAATGGGATCAAGAAGGTACTGAGGGTGATCTATGGGGAGTTTCTGGCTCCATGGCATCTTCAATGAGCTTTATGCCGTGGCCATGGGTGCCGATGCCTCACCGAGAACCATGGAAAGGTGGGAAGGAAGCAACTTCCATCCAAAAAGGGGATTGGCGGTGGTGAATGGATCAGAGTACTGTTAAGTTGTGATCTGTGGGCAGCTTCTGCTCCATGGGCATCTTACCCCATGACTTTGCCATAAGCCCAGGTGGCCGATCGCTCCACCGAGACATGGAAGGTGGGAAGGGAAGTTCCTCCTTTTTGAGAAGCTTCCTTCCCACAAAAAATGGGATCTGGGAGTGGTGAATGCTCAGTGGGATCAAGAGTACTGTAGGGTGAATCTGTGGGACAGCTTCTGCTCCATGGCATCTCCGTCATGAGCTCTGCCGTGGGCCAGGGTGGCTGATCGCCTCACGGACCATGGAAGGTGGAAGGAACTCAGAAAAATGGGATTTGGGAGTGGTGTAGGGTGATCTGTGTGAGTTTCTGCTTCATGGGCATCTTCCCAATGAGCTCTGTGGTGGACAGGGTGGCGATCAAACCTCACCCGAGACCATGGAAGGTGGGAAGGAACTCAGAAAATGGGAATCTGGGAGTGGTGACATGCTCAATGGGCAGCAGAGATACTGTAAAGGCATGATCTAATGGGGAGTTTCTGCTCCATCGGGACCGCCCCATGCAGGCTGCTGCCGCTGGCCACGGATGGCTGATTTCGCCTCACCGAGACCAAGGAAGGTGGAAAGGAACTCCAGAAAAATGGGATTTGGGGTTGGGTTAGTTGATGAGTGGGGATCAGAGGTTTACTTTAGGAATGTTCTCAGCCAGGCTGTAGTGGTGGCCATGGTGTCACTGTGTTCTCCTGAGCCTCAGGAGCATCCCAGGAATCTGCTCTTGGACAGCCTCATGGAAAGAGCATGGAGGGTGGGAAGTCCTTAAAAACCGGGGATGGATTTGGGTTTGTGGCAAGTGTCGCCAAAGGCCCTGGGGTGCTGGTGGCAGTGAGGACACCACGCCCACGTTTCCCAAAGCCTCAGTGAGCTTCCCAGATCCACCCACCGTGTCCTCTCTCCTCCACCTTAGACGGGGAAAACATGGCTTACACGGAGGTGTCCAACACCTTGTGCGCGACTGGCAGACCACTCACTTCATCTAGCAGTCAATACCAAAAATCCAAATTTCCCCAGCCTAAAATCCCAAGATTTGGGGTCTCACCGACGAGCCTGAGCGCGAGGCACCACGTACATGTCTTTGTCGGCGATGCCAGGGCAGGGGCTGGTGGCACTTCTGGCATACGTTCTTGGGCATTTCTGGGCCGTGGGGCACCATCTGGATAAGTGAGTGTCTGCAGGCGCACAAAGGTGTTGACACCTCCGTGTAATCCATGGTTTTCCGTCTAGGTGGGAAGGAAGACACGGTGGGTGGATCCTGTGGAAGCTCTGAAGGTTTTGGAGAACGTGGGCGTGTGTCCTCACTGCCACCAGCAACCCCCAGGCTTTGGCCACATTAACACCAACCCAAATCATCCCCGGTTTTTAAGGAGCTTCCACCCTCCATGCTCTCCCATGAGGCTGTCAAGAGCAGATCCGATGCTCCTGAAGGTCAGGAGACCAGTGACACCATGGCCACCACTACCAGCCTGGCTGAGAACATCCTAAAGTAACTCATGAATCCCATCATCAACTAAACCAACCCCAAAATCCATTTTTCTGAGTTCTTCACCTTCCTGGTCTCGGTGAGGCGATCCAGCCATCCTGGCCACGGCCACGGAAGGCTGCATCTAGGGCACAGACGTGCACCATGGAGCAGAACTCCCATAGATCATCCTAAGTGGATCTCTGCTCCATTCGAGCATTCACCAGCTCCAGATCCCATTTTTCTGAGTTCCTTCCCACCTTCCATGGTCTCGGTGAGTGATCGGCCACCTGTCCACCACAGAAGCTCATGGAAGATGCCATGAAGCAGAAACCTCCCCACAGATCACCCTAACCACTCCCAAATCCCATTTTTCTGAGTTCCTTCCCACCTTCCATGGTCTCGGTGAGGCGATCAAGCCACCCTGGCCACGGCAGAGCTCATGGGAAGCATGCCATGGAGCAGAAGCTGCCCACAGATCACCCTGAAGTACCTCTGATCCCACTGAGCATTCCCACCACTCCCAGATCCATTTTTTTTTGGAAGGAAGCTTCTCAAAAAAGGAGGAACTTCCTTCCCACCCTTCCATGGTTCCTCGTGAGCCGATCGAGGCCACGCTGGGCTATGGCGAAAGCTACATGGGAAGATGCCATGGAGCAGAAGCTGCCCACAGGATCACCTAGCAGTACCTCTGATCCATTCACCACCGCCAAATCATTTTTTTTGGGATGAAGTTGCTTCCTTCCACCTTCCAATGGTCTCGGTGGAGGCAGCCACCCTGGCCACCGCAAAGCTCATTGGAAGATGCCCATGGCGCAGAAACTCGCTCCATAGATCACCCACAGTCACCTCTGATGCCCAATTGAGCATTCCACCACTCCCAATCGCATTTTTTTGAGCTTCCCTTCCCACTTCATGTCTCGGTGAGGCGTCGGCCACCGGCCACGGCAGAGCTCAATGGCAGGTGCCGTGGAGCAGCAGCTCCTCCACCAGCCAGCTTCTCCCGGTCGCCGTAGAGCGCCTTGCCGTGTAGATGTACGGGGTACGCAGGATGCGCAGGCACGCGCCCGCGCGCGCGCTCGTACTCCACGCCGCGCGCGGCCGCCGCCTCGAAGCGACCAGGTGGTGCTGGCATCAGCAACGCACAGCGCCTTCTTCACCGTGGAATGAGGTGGTAGTGGGAAATCGTTACAAAAAAATGGAATGAAATGATAAAAATCAACCGGGAGCTTTAGCGGGAATTATGCCGTGCACCTGTTCATGGGAATAGATGAGGAATTATCGCGTGTCCTGTTTAATGGAGCTGATGGGACATTACCCCAGCTCTTTTATGGAATTATCTGTCCCCTTTTAATGGGAAGTAACGGAATTATTCTGTCCCTTTTAAGAGGAATTAAACGCCAGCACTTTTAATGGCAATATTGGGAATATTCTGTCCCTTTTAATGGGAATAATGGGAATTATTCTGTCCTTTTTAATGGGAATACTACATGACTTTTTAAATGGGAAATAATGGGAATTATTCTGTCCTTTTTAATGGGAATTACCCCAGGCTCTTTTAAATGGGAATTATTCTGTCCTTTTAATGGGAATACTGGGAATTATCTGTCCCTTTTAATGGGAATTACCACCAGTCTTTTAATGGGAATTATTCTGTCCCTTTTAATGGAATAATGGGAATTATCCGTCCTTTTAATGGGAATTACACCGTGCTTTTTAATGGGAATAATGGAAATATCTGCCCCTTTAATGGAAACTAACGGAATATTAATTCTGTCCCTTTTAAGAGAATTACCCCAGCACTTTTAATGGGAATAATGGGAAATTATCTGTCCCTTTTATTGAATAATGGAATTATCCTGTCCCTTTTAAATGGGACATATACCCGTGCTTTATAATGGGAATAATGGGAATTATTCTTGTCCTTTTAATGGAATTACCCAGCTCTTTTAATGGGAATAATGGAAATTACCTGTCTTTTTAATGGGAATTACCCCGTGCTTTAATAATGGGAATAATGGAATTATTCTGTCCTTTTTAAATGGGAATTACCCCAGCTCTTTTAATGGGAATAATGGGAATTATCCTCTCCTTTAATGGGAATTACCGTGCCTCTTATAATGGGAATAATGCGGAATTATTCTGTCCTTTTTAATGGGAAATTTACCCCAGCTCTTTAATGGAATTTTTGTCCTTTTTAACTGGAATTAACTCACATGCCTTTTTAATGGAATAATGGGAATAAACCCATCCATTTTAATGGGAATAACCTGGCCCCTTTTAATGAATGCTGGGAATTATTGTCCCTTTTAATGGGAATCACCCAGCTCTTTTAGTGGGGAATCCAATGGAATTACCTCCCCATGCTTTTTTAATGGGAATAATGAGAATAAACCCATCCCATTTTTAATGGGAATAACGGGAATTATCCATCCCTTTTAGTGGGAATGTACCCCATCCTGTAATGGGAAATGGAATTACCCAGCTCTTTTAATGGAATGAAGGAAATTATTCTGTCCTTCTTAATGGGAATTACCCTGTGCTTTTTAATGCGGAATAATGAGCAATAAACCATATCCCTTTTAATGGAACTACCCTGTCGCTTTTCATAGGAACCAATGGGAATTACCCCGTCCTTTAATAGGATAACCCTGTCCCTTTTAATGAAATAAACATAACGATTTCAAACTTGTTTTTTAAATTCATGTTATTGCAAATCATTTCAATATTAACTTTCCATGATAATTCGTATAATTTTCCTGTAATTCCAAACAATATGAGAATCATTTCCATATTACTCCGAGGTAACCTGATTCCGGAGCAGGCCCCGTGTCGCCCCACCCAGCACCGCACGGCCGCGGGCCCGTCCGGAGCAGGGGAAATTCCGACTTTTTCCACGATTTCCCCGAAATGCTCCCGCAGCAGAGGGAAGCCAGAGCCGGAGCTCGGCTGGGTCATCCCGGCGGCTCCGAATCGCGGGAACGGAACGGGAGAAGGGGAAGAACGAACGCGGGACTGGATGGAGAGCAGAGGGGACCAGAGGCTGAATCCCTGCTGCAGATCTCCTCCCGGGGGAGGACAGTGCTGTCCAGCGGTCCCCGTCGTCCCCCCAGCTGGATTTTCCCCGTCCCGTGTCCCGGTGCCCCGGTGTCCCGCCCGCTCTCACCACAGGCCCGCCTAGGGCCATCCACGCCGCCATGACAACGGCGCCGTCCTGCCTCCACTTCCTTTACGTCACTTCCCCGCCGCCACCCGGCATTGCCAGGCCTCCCCAATGGCGGCCTCCCACCAGGGGCGCCAATTCCGCTGCCCGCCCTTTGTGGGGGCCCGCTCTATCCCGCTCGAGCGGCGCTTTGCAGGCTGGCGCGGAGCAGACGACTGACCGGAAAGTGCGGAGCCGCTCTGGCGCGCGCTCGCTGCCTGGGAGCGAGTGACGGCAGCGGCGGCGAGAGGGAAGATGGCGAGCGGCGGCGGCCGGTGCAGCAGCACCGGTTCTTTGCCACAGCTGCAAGGCGAGGTCCAGCCAAGCTGCCGGTGAGCCCCGGAAGGAGGTCGGAGAGGGGAACCGAGCGGGGAGGGCCGGGCCGGAAGCCCGAGCTGCCGGGCGGTGTAGGGGCAGGGGGATCACCAATGGCTCCCCGGGCCCCTGAGAGGGGTGACCTCAGCCTCGGGGTTGTTCCCACATGGAACAGGAGATCCCCCAAAATTGGAAAAGGGACCGGAGAATGTCCTGTTCCTGATGGAACATGGGATGTTGCCGTAACCCTCATTCCGTCTCTGCTCGTCCGGCAGTTGGGGAATTGTCCATTGCTGCTAAATTAATCCCAAGGAAAATCCAGGGAATTATACCAGTCCCTGGGAATAATGCCTTGAAATATCCCAGGAAAATCCAGGAATGTATCCCAGTTCCAAGGGAAATAATCTGGAAATATCCAAGGAAACCAGGGAATTATCCCAGTCCCTGGGAATAATCCTTGGGAAATCATCCCAGGAAAATCCCAGGGAATTATCCCAAGTCCAGGGAATAATCTTGGAAAATATCCCAAGGGAAAAATCCAGGAATGTATCCCAGTTCTAGGAATATCTCGAGGAAGAATCAGGATTATCCCAAGCGAAAATTATCGCAGTCCCCTGGGAATAATCCCTTGAATATCCCATGGGAAAATCCAGGAATGTACCAGTTCTAGGAAATATCCCAGGAAAATGCAGGGAATATCTCAAGGAAAGTCCACGGGAATTATCCCAGTTTCTGGGGAATAAATCCTGGAAATATCCCAAGGAAAATCCAGAGAATTATCCAGTTTAGAAAATATCCCAAAGGAAAATCCAGGGAATTATCCCAGGCAAAAAATGCAGGGAATTATCCCAGTCCCTGGGAATAATCCTTGGAAAGTGTCCCAAGGAACATCTCCAGTTGAATTATCCCCAGTCCCTAGGAATATCCCAGGGAAACATCCAGGGAATTATCCCATGGAAAATCCAGAAAACTAATCCAGTTCCTGGGAATAATCCCTGGCAATCATCCCAGGAAAAATGGAGAGATCATCCAGGGAAAAATGCAGGGGGAATTATCCCAATTCCAGAAATATCCCAAGGAAAAATTCACGGAATTATCCCAGAAAAATGCAGGGAATTATCCAGTCCTGGGAATATCCAGTGAAAAATTCAGGGAATTACCATGGATAAATCCAGGAAACAATCCAGTTCCAAGGAAATATCCAGGAAAATGCAGGGAATTATCTCAAGGAAAGTCCAGGGAATTATCCAGTTCCTGGGCAATAATCCCTGAAATCATCCAAGGAAAATCCAGAGAATTATCCCAGTTCCAGGAAAATAGCCCAAGGAAAATGTAGGGAACTATCCCAGGGAAAATCCAGGGAATTAACCATGGAAAATCCAGGAAACTATCCCAGTCCCTGGGAATAATCCCCTGGAATCATCCCAGGAAAATGGAGGGAATTATCCAATTCCAGGAGATTATCCCAAGGAAAATTTCAGGATTAATCCAGGGAAAATTTCAGGGAATTATCCCAGGGAAAATCCCAGAAAAACAATGCCAGTTCTAGGAAATATCCCAAGGAAAATCCCAGGGAATTTATCTCAAGGAAAGTCAGGGAATTATCCCAGAAAAACCCAGGGAATTATCCCAGTTCTAGGAAAATATCCAAGGAAAATATTCAGGAATTATCCCAGGAAAAAATGCAGGGAATTATCCCAATTCCACGGGAATAATCCCTGAACTATCCCAAAGGAAAATCCGGGGAATCTGCAGATCCACCCACAAATCCTGCTCCCGTCCCTTTTCCCTCCCTGCAGAGTTATTTTCTCCAAATGCCATTTTATCTCTCTCCAGCTCCTGGTGGCAAGCTAACTTTCCAGATGGACTCACCAGCAAAAATAGTTCCAAAAAATAAAAAATATTCCAAAAACAAATCAAAATATTCCAAAAAAATAAAAAGATCACAAGCTCCCAGGGAATGCAGCAGCATCCCACCTGCTGCTGCTGAATGGTTAAAATCTGATCCAACCTCCCAAAACAAAAAATTCAGCTTGGAAACTCAGTTTGGGATTTTGGGAGGAAATTCCACAAAATCACGCTGAAAAATTGGGGAATGCTTCCAAATTAAAAAATCTGGGATCCACAAAAAATCCACGCTGAAAAATTGGAATATTCAAATAAAAATCTGGGATCCTTTCAGCGTGGATTTTGTGGGATCCCAGATTTTTTTATTTGGAATATTCCCCAATTTCAGCGTGGATTTTGTGGGATCCCAGATTTTTTTATTGGAATATTCCAAATTTTCCATTGTGGATTTTGTGGGATCCCAGATTTTTTTACTGGAATATTCCCAAATTTTCCAGCATGGATTTTGTGGGATCCCAGATTTTTTTATTGGAATATTCCAAAATTTTCAGCGTGGATTTTGTGGGATCCCAGATTTTTTACTGGAATATTCCCCAATTTTCAGCGTGGATTTTGTGGGATCCCAGATTTTTTTATTGGAATATTCCAAATTTTTCAGCATGGATTTTGTGGGATCCCAGATTTTTTTTTTGGAATATTCCCCAATTTTCAGCATGGATTTTGTAGGATCCCAGATTTTTTATTGGAATATTCCAAATTTTCCAGCGTGAATTCTGTGGGATCCCAGATTTTTTTTATTGGAATATTCCAAATTTTCAGCGTGGATTTTGTGGGATCTCAGATTTTTTTATTGGAACTATTCCCCAATTTTCAGCATGAATTCTGTGGGATCCCAGATTTTTTTATTGGAATACTCCCCAATTTTTTAATTGGAATATTCCAAATTTTTCAGCGTGGATTTTGTGGGATCCCAGACTTTTTAATGGAACATTCCAAATTTTTCAGTGTGGATTTTGTGGGATCCCAGATTTTTTTATTGGAATATTCCCCAATTTTCAGCGTGGATTTTGTAGGATCCCAGATTTTTTTATTGGAATATTCCAAATTTTCCAGCGTGGATTTTGTAGGATCCCCAATTTTTTTATTGGAATATTCCCCAATTTTTAAATTGGAATATTCCAAATTTTTCAGCGTGGATTCTGTGGGATCCCAGATTTTTTATTGGAATATTCCAAATTTTTCAGCGTGGATTCTGTGGGATCCCAGATTTTTTTTATTGGAATATTCCAAATTTTTCAGCGTGGATTTTGTGGGATCCCAGATTTTTTATTGGAACATTCCCCAATTTTTTTATTGGAATATTCCAAATTTTCCAGCGTGGATTCTGTGGGATCCCAGATTTTTAATTGGAATATTCCAAATTTTTCAGCGTGGATTTCATGGGATCCCAGATTTTTTAATTGGAATACTCCCCAATTTTTTTATTGGAATATTCCAAATTTTTCAGCGTGGATTTTGTGCGATCCCAGATTTTTTTATTGGAATATTTCCCAATTTTCAGCGTGGATTTTGTGGGATCCCAGATTTTTTATTGGAATATTTCCCAATTTTCAGCGTGGATTTTGTATTCCGTGGATCCCAGAACGACTTTTTTTTATTTTTGGAGAAATAATTTATTTTTCCGCAAAATTTTCTAGCGATTCTCGATTTTGAAATGTGAATCCCAGATTATTATATAATTTAGAGAGCTAGAGTATTCCAAATTTGATCCTCATCATCCACAGACGGTGCCTTTGTGAGTGAAAGATCCCTAGATGGTTTTTTATAAATTATGGAACATCATTCTCCCAAGTTAAAATTCAGCGTGGATATTTGTCTGGGATCACATTCCTCCACAAATCCATACACCCTGAGCAGTTTCGCATTCGTGAGAGTGTTGTATATATTATGGAATTTGGGAAATATTGCCCATATGTGATATTACAAAATTGAGTTTTACCAGTGCGAGCATTTATCCAGACTAGCAAGAATAGAGATGCTGACATGTGCAGTCCCTGGGAGGCTTTGGGAATCTCTTATTCTATTCTTTTATGAGTGCGAAACCTGACTTTGTCTTTGTTTTATAGAGATTTTAATTTTTATGTGTTATGGAACTAATTTTGCCAATAAATAGGATGAAAATCCGTGGTGTCCATCTGGCGTGACAAAATCCACAGTGTGCGAAGAGCAATTTTGTGCCACCCAGGAAGCTGGAGAGAGATAAAAATTGGCATTTGAGAAAAATAACTCCCTCATAAAGGAGAAAAGGAGTAAACGGGGACAGGGGGATCCCACAAAATCCCACAACTGAAAAAGAGTGTTGGTGGATGTTCCTGCAGAATTTCCTCCTGGCTTTATTTCAACTAAGTGGTGGATATTGGTGATCGGCCGAACATATATTACACCTGGTCCAATTACGGGCGTGTAAATCATCTGTGCGATATTTTCATCTGCGGAATATTTCCCACTGAATATATTCAACATTGGTGATATTTGTTCGCAGTTAATTACACCATAGTTAAAAAGTTAATTCCTCGTGGATTCCTCCATATCTCTAGGAGTAAATTCCATCTCACTTTGACTGTCTTCCTTGAGATAAAATTTCCCTTGATTTTCTCTTGGGATATTTCGCGTGAGAACAATGGGTAGATTGCGCTCTCTCCCATAGGTATATATTATCAACCTGAGGATAAATTCCACGGATCCCACAAAATCCCGCTGAAAATTTGCTTGAATTTTCCCAATTCTAAACAGGGAAAATTACTTCCGTGAGAGAGTTTCTCCTCCATGCATGAGATAATTCTCTGGCTCTGGCGGATTAATGTGCCAACTCTTTATTGGATATCTACTCTTTGGCAGATGATATCCGAGAGAATAATAAAAATTCCTCGAGGGTAATCTCCGTACTCTATATACCCACTTGGACTCCTTGTGCCAATAAGGTTGATAGTGGAGATTACATCCTTCCTCCAATTAAGCACACATAGAAATCAATGTAGTTCCCATAATCTCACTATCTATCCAATATTGGCGCCCTCACATTTTCCGCTTGAGAAACTAGAGAGGATAATATCTTGCTGTGATTTTTATCTCTTGGATCATAATACACAAAAGGAATTCTTATTGCGCACGCACTCCGAGGAATTATTCCATTCCCTGACTTTCCTTGAGATAAACTGCCCTTGAGACATTTGTGCCTGAGATATTCCTTGGAACGAGGATTGGGTTTTCTGGAATTTTCCAATGAAGGTAATTTCTCTAAAAAATCTGCTGAATCTCTTACACTCACAGAAAAGCTCCATATCCACTGACTGGAAAATAATCCTGCGTAGACATATTTTTCCCTCGTAAAATAAATATCCAGTCGTAGTGTTTCCTTGGATCCCGAACTAAAATTTACCATCTCGCATATTGAAATATAAATATTCTCCTGCGAGGTATATATCCCTGGATTCGAGTTATAAAATGAAATTCTCTCTTCTCCATTTTCACCTGGCGCTCGAATCTCACCAGGAATTTATTCCCAGAGACAATTATATCTTGGGAAAAGTTATAGTTTTCGACTGAATATATTTCCAAATTAGGGATAAATTCACTGAGATCTTTCTCCCTGGGATATTGCTACCACGACTGGGATATATACTCACCTAGCACTCTCCTTTGAGGGACATATATCCAAGGTTGTTATTCCCCAGGGACTGGGATAATTCGCCTGACATTATTTGAGTCTCTCGAGAATAATAAATATCCACTAGAGGATATTTTCCTGTGGAGATACCTTTCCACATAAAGAGAACTAGTACACTTCTCATGGCAGTCTTCAAAATTTTGATATTTCCAGAGAGTAATCTCTCACAAGAGATAACTGAGAAATCTGGTGAGATTCCCGTGAATCCTTCACTCTCAGAGAATATCCATTCCCTGTCATTTGTGCCTAGGAGATCATATTTGACACTTAGGTCCAAAACATATTAGAAAATTAACTATAATTCTCCTTTCATGGGATTTTCTTGTGATATTCTTCTCCAAGAATAAAAATATCACATCATGGGATCCACAAAACTTCGCACGCTGAAAATTGGAATGTCCAATAAAAACATGGGTCACAATAATTCCACGCTGAAGAATATTTCCTTTGAAGAGTATTCGCAATATTCAAATCTTGAGGATCTCCACCTCTCCCTGCAAGTCAAGCTATCGATAAGAAATCTGGGATACATTGGCACTGGATTATTTCTCTCCTGATTATAAATATTCCAAGAGAATTATCTTGTGCGGACCTGCCACACATGAGATGTAACTCTGCCCCTCGTGAGTATTCACAATTGTGGAATATTTCACATATACTCAAAAAGAAGAATTGTTGGTTCCCAGTGGTACTTCCGAGATTTAGATAAACTATACCTCTCTGGATATCTCCTCTCTCGAGAAATCTCTTTCCGCTCTAGTACCCATAGTATGCGATGGTAAATATCCAAATTCCAATAAGTCTTGTCGCACATTCGCGCTCATTCTCAAAGAGAATCTCTAATTCTCCGAAAGAAGGTTTTGGAAAATACATTCCAATAAAAAATTCTGAGAGGTCCACTCATAATTTTCCAGTGTGAATAAATTTGTATAAATTAGTGCTACCATAGACAAAGTCACCCACATATCTCTCCGAGATCCGTATGACAAGATCCACGCATATCGGAAAAAATAGTGGAATTAGGTTTTCTACGTGAAAAAGCACTATCGCGATGTATCTCCCAAATCAATGGCACAACAGGAACAATGTCCTCGTCACAATTTTGCCCTTGTCCAGCAAATTTATTGCTCTAGAGTGGGAATCATCCTGATTAACCAATCTGTGGAACAACACATCCCCACAGGGCTCAAGAGAATGCTCACCCTCCTATTCAGCGCTGAAACGGGTGCGAAACCTATTTTTGGTCCATCCCACCTGCCACTCCTGTGGCCACAACAACCCCGACGACCCTATGTACAAATGGGAGTCGTCGTCGCTCTGTGCATCCCGCTCAGAGTCTTTAGCCCGCACTTCTCCCCACCACATCCCCGTTCTCTTGGAAGAAAATTATAGGGCATCACCGGCAAGTCTCTCTGAATAGAGAGTAGAATATCCTGCGCTCCCTTCCGCCAACCAAAATTCTGGCGGCAAAAAACCGGTGCTGTCTCTGAGCCGCCGCACGCCGCCTCCGGACACTACATTTTCTCTGCTCAATATGCCGCCTCTACGTCAACATCCTCACACATGCTGGGATCGCATGAGAGTGCCCGGATGCCGAAGCAACTTCTGGAATATTCCAGTCTTCTTCTGACACTTAAACCAGTCTCAGCTCCCTCCATGCTCCCTGCCACAGCCTGCAAATGTCGCCACGAGACATGAGAAAATAGGGTAAGAGACTATGTCAATAAAAAAACCTCGGAGCGATCCACAAAATCCACGCTCGGAGAGAATTGAGGGAATGTTCCAATAAAAAATCTGGATCCCACAAAATCTGCCTGAAAAATTTGGAATATTCAAAATAAAAATCTGGGATCCACAAAAATCCACGCTCGGAAATTTGGAATATTCCAATAAAAAAAATATACTGGGATCCACTAGAATCCACGCTGGGAAATTTGAATATTCAATAAAAAAAATCTTGGGATCCACAAAATCCACGCTGAAAATTTGGAAATATCAGTGAAAAATCTGAGGATCCATGAATCCATGCTGGAAAATTTGGGCATATTCCAATAAAAAAATCTGGATCCCACAAAATTCCCCGCTGAAAAATGTGGAGGAATATTCCAATAAAAAATCTGGATCCCACAAAATCACCGCTGGGAAAAATTTGGAATATTCAATTTAAAAAATCTGAATCCACAGAATCACGCTGAAAATTGGGAATATTCCAATAAAAAATCTGGGATCCACAGAATTCATGCTTGAAAATTTGGAATATTCCGAGATAAAAAAATGCTGGGATCCCCAAATTCCATGCTGAAAATTTGGAATATTCCAAATAAAAAAATTCTGGATCCCACAAAATCCACGCTGAAAAATTTGGAATATTCCAATTAAAAAATTGGAGTATTTCAATAAAAAAATCTGGATCTCCACAGAAATCCAGCTGAAAATTTGGAATACTCCAATAAAAAAAATCTGGGATCCCACAGAATTCATGCTGAAAATTGGGGAATGTTCCAATAAAAAAATCTGGGATCCCACAAAATCCACGCTGGAAAATTTGGAATATTCCAATAAAAAAAATCTGGGATCCCACAAAATCCACGCTGGAAAATTTGGAATATTCCAATAAAAAAATCTGGGATCCCACAAAATCCACACTGAAAAATTTGGAATATTCCAATAAAAACTGAGATGCTCCCAGTTCCTGGGATGTGGAGAAGGAAAATCCATGAAAATCTTTTTTTTTTTTGGGAATTTTTGGGGGTTTTTTCTTCAATCTGGGAATGGGAACAAGGAAAATTTTTGTTCCTTGCCTCTCCAATTGTGTTTTCCTCTCTGCTGCCCAAATCCCAGGGGGATTTTCAGATTTATTTTTTTTCCAGGTTTTCTGCTGTTGTTTTGAGCATCCAGGATCAGGAATCTTCCTGAAGGGGAGGATTTTTTCTTTAGAAATTCCAAGATTTTGGGTTTCATTCCTGCTCCTTTTGCCTCCCCAGGAATACACCTGCCCTCGCTGCGAGTCCGGCTTCATCGAGGAAGTCACTGATGATTCCAGGTACCAAAAATCCAGAGAAATTCAATTTATAACATGGAAAATCAATGTAAAAAATGCCATTTTTGCTCTTTTTTTTGGATGTATTTTTCCCCTTTTTTATTTACAAAAAGAAAAAAAAAAAACCCAAAAAATATTTTTGGTCTTCTTGATATTTTTATCCATTTTCGTCTTTTTTTTTCCCCTTTTTTGATTTTTTTTTTCTTAGCCTTTTTAGTATTTAGGAAGAAAAAAAACTTTTTTTTTTCCTAAGGAAAATAAAAGTATTATTATTTTAGTATTTAGGGGAAAAAATTCATTTTTTTGTGGTTTTTTTTACATTTTTTCACCTTTTTTCCCCTTTTTTGATTTTTTTTTCTTAGCCTTTTTAGTATTTAGGAAGAAAAAAGCTTTTTTATCCTAAAGAAAATAAAAGTATTACTATTTTAGTATTTAGGGGAAAAATTAATTTTTTTGTGGGTTTTTTTTACCTTTTTTCATCTTTTTTGATTTTTTTTTCTTAGCCTTTTTAGTATTTAGGAAGAAAAAAGCTTTTTTTTCCTAAAGAAAATAAAAGTATTAGTATTATAGTATTTAGGGGAAAAAATTAATTTTTGTGGGGTTTTTTTACCTTTTTTTGTCTTTTTTCCCCTTTTTTGATTTTTTTTTTCTTAGCCTTTTTAGTATTTAGGAAGAAAAAAAGCTTTTTTTTTTTCCTAAGGAAAATAAAAGTATTATTATTTTAGTATTTAGGGAAAAAAATTCATTATTTTATTTTTTGTGGGTTTTTTTTACCTTTTTTCCCCTTTTTTCCCCTTTTTTGATTTTTCCTTATCTTTTTAGTATTTAGGAAAAAAATCTTTCATTATTTTTTGTGTTTGCCCTTTTTAAACTTTTTTTTCCCCTTTTGATTTTTTCTTACCCTTTATCATATTTAGGAGAATAAAAAAACCACTTTTTTACTATTTTCTACCTTTGTCCTTTATTTTTACCTTTTTTGGTCTTTTTTTTTTTCTTCCCTTTTTGATATTTTTTTTTCTTACTTTTTTAATATTTTAAAATTTTAAAATATTTTCATATTTGGAAAATAAAACCATTTTTTTTTAATTTTTTACTTATTTTTCTCTTTATTTTCACCCCTCCTGGGGATATTTCAAACACAGGGAGGAGGGGATTTTAGGAATAAGCCCTGCCCTCACTTTTCTTCTTTTTCCCAGTTTTTTTGACAGCAATTCCCTGGACAACAGCCCTTCCTCTCAGTTCTCAGAGGTGAGTTTTCCTGCTTTTTTTTCCTCTTTTCCTGCTTTTTTTTCCTCTTTTCCTGAGAAATTTCCCAGGGTTTGGAGGAGTTTTAGGAGCGCTGAAAATTGCAAATTTTGGGCACCGAAGAGGAAAAGGAGATTGAGGAAGAGCTTGCCTGCCTGCTGGCAGATCCTGGGGTTTGGTTGGGGAAGTTTTCTCTCCTGCTCCAAAGATTTTTTCCAGAATCATCCGCATTTTGAAGTGCAAATTTGGAGGAAATTCACCTCAATCCTTGGCCAACGAAATCCAACCAAATAATCAGAATTCCAATCTGGAGCCTTCCTTGCATGCTCCAGGCATCCCCCTCGTCATCTGGATGCATTTCTCCCAAAATATTCCTGATATCAAGTTTGTATTGCCCCGACAATTGCTGAGTTTTTCAAAGGAAGATCCGCTGATATCCCAAAAAATTTGCTGGAATTCCAGGGAGATCCAATCCTGATATCTCAGAAATTGCTGAGATCCTATATCCCAGAAATTCCTGAAATTTCAGTGAGATCCTGATCCATCCTGGTATCCCAGAAATTCTTGATTTTCAATGAGATCCTGATATCCCAGAAAATTGCTGAAATTTCGAGAGAGGTCCAGCCTGCATATCCCAGGATGGATATCCAGAAATTCCCTTGACTTTCAGGGAGATCCTGATATCCCAGAAATTCCTGATTTTGCAAAGAGAGGTCCTGAAGATCACTTCCAAAATTGCTAAATTTCAGGGAGATCCATCCTGATATCCCAGAAATTCTTGATTTTCAGAGAGAGGTCCTGGTAATCCTCAGATAATTCTGAATTTGAGGGAGATCCTGGAATAACCCAACAAATTGCTGAAATTTCAGGGAGATCCATCTTGATATCCCAGAACATTCCTGAATTTTCAGAGAGATCCTGATATCCCAGAAACTTCCTGAGGTCCTATATCCCAAGAAATTGCAGAGGTTTCCAAGGAGATCCTGAATAATCCAGAAATTCCTGATTTTCAGATAGGTCCTGATTTGTCAGAAATTCTGAATTTCAGAGAGGTCCATCCGATCTCCGCAGATGTATATCCCAGAAATTCCTGAATTTCAGGAAGGTCCCTGATATCCCAGAAATTCCCGAGTTTCATAGAGATCGCTGATATCCAGAAATTGCAGAGTTTTCAGAGAGATCCTGAATCTCAGAAATTTCCTAATTTCAGGGAGATCCTGAATACGCATCCTGGTAATCCCAGAAATTCCTGAGTTTTCAGAGAGATCCCTGATATGCCAGAAGTTCCTGAGATCCTGATATCCCCAGAAATTGCAGAATTTCAGGGAGAATCCATCCTGATATCCCAGAAATTCCTGAACTTCAAACAGGATCCCTGATATCTCAGAAATTGCTGAGTATCGTGAATATTCCCAGAAATTCCTGAATTTCAGGGAGATTCTGAATCCCAGAAATTGCAGAGTTTCAGAGAGATCCTGATATCCCAGAAATTCCTGAGTTCAGAGACATCCCTGTTATCCCAGAAATTGCAGAGTTTTCAGGAGATTCCCCTGATATCCAGAAATTCTAGAGGTTTAGAGCATCCTGTTATCCAGAAATTGCTGAGTTTCAGGAGATTCCTGATAATCCCAAAAATTGCTGGAAATTTAGGGAGATTCCATCCCAGATATCCCAGAAATTCCCTGAGATCCTGATATCCCAGAAATTCTCGAATTTCAGAGAGGGTCCATCCATGATTATGGCCACCATTGGATGGTATTCCAAGAAATTCTGAATTTCAGGGAGGTCCTGAATACCGCCAGGAGAACTGCAGGAATTTCCCCAGTACACACCAGCTCACCCTGCCCCGCAGCAGCATCTCAGTGTCATAAATTTCCCTTCATGAACACCACCCCTGCCCACCAAGGATCTCAGTATTAATTTTCACAATTAATTAACACCACCCCTGCCCCAGCCAGGAACACTCAGCTGTTTAATTTTCACAATAATTAACACCAGCTCCCCTGCCCCAGCAGGAATCTCAGTGTTAATTATTTTCACCCCAGTACTACCAAGCCTCCTCTGCCCCACCTCTAACAGCTCCATCCCATCCTCCCCAGCCTAAACCCCGCTCTCCACAGCTCTGGGAAACCACCTGGACCACGCAATGTTTCTTCCCGGATTTCCGGCCCTTCCTGAGCAGCAGCTCCTGATGCCGAGCCCAGGGAGGTGGAGAGGGGTCCCACTCATCCCCAAGCTGAGCTCTGGGTCCCAGGCCGCCCCCCTCGGCTGCCCATGCCCCTGGCCCCAGGTACGGGCACGGGGGCAGCTCCCGCCCGGAGCGCTCAGCCGCCATCGAGGGGTGAGTGCGCTCTGCGGGGTGGCACCAGCAAAAATGGGTGGGGTATGGTTCAAAATGATCTAGAGTGCAAAAAACCAGCACTGGAAAGGGGTGAGTTGGGCTCTGCGGGGTGGTCACCATCACAAAACAGGAGTGCCTGATTGGTTCATTGGCTGATCTGGATGCAAAAAAACCAGTGTGGAAAGGGATGCAAGTGAGCTTTTGATGTCGCAATCTGCTATCTAGCAAATGGGAGTCATGATGGTTCATGAGAGGCTGACAGAGTGCAAAAAAACCCAGCATGGAAAGGGGTGAGTGAGCTCTGCGGGTGGCATCCACAAAAAATGGGGTGGGGAATTGGTTTCAATACATCATCTAGAGTGCAAAAAAACCAAGCATGGAAAGGGGTGAAGGGAGCTCTCGCTGGGTGGCACCCAGCAAAAATGGGGGTGAGGATGGTTCATTGACTGATCTGAGTGCAAAAAAACCAGCATGGAAAGGGTGAGTGCGCTCCATGCGGGTGACACGCGAGCAAAAAGGGTGGGGATGGGTTTCAAATCATCTAGAGTGCAAAAAACCCAGCATGGAAAGGGGTGAGTGAGCTCTGCTGGCTTTTCACCAATCAAAAACAGGGGTGGTGATGGTTCAATAACTGATCTAGAGTGCAAAAAAAAAACCACATGGTGAGTGAGCTCTGCTGGGTGTCACAATCTGCTCTACAAACTCTGATCTGGAGTGGCAAAAAACCAACATGAAAGGGTGAGTGAGCTCTGCTGGGGGCAACCAGCAAAAATGTGGGTGGGGATGGTTCAGTAATTCATCTAGAGTGGTGCAAAAACCAGCAATGAAAGGGGGTGAGATGAGCTCTGCGGGGTTGGAACCAGTAAAAAGGGGTGGGGATGGTTCAAAAATGGATCTAAGAGGTGCAAAACAACCAACAATGGAAAGGGGGAGGGGAGCTGCTGCTGGTGGCACCAGGCAAAGGGTGGGATGGTTCATTGATGTTGTATCTAATATGTGGAAAAAGACCAGGCATGAGAAGGTGAAATGAGCTCTGCTGGGTGTACAATGCACAAACAGAGTGGTGGTGGTGTCAAGAACTTGATCTAGGAGTGCAAAAAGACCAAGCTATGGGAAAGGGTGAGTGACTGTTTGATGTTGCAATCTGCTCTTACAGAATGGAGCGAATGGAATGGTTTCAAGTTACTGATTCTCAGATGCAAAAAACCAAGGCATGGAAGAGGGTCGAGTGAGCTCGTGCTGGGTGCATCAATCTGCTCTATAAACTCTGATGCTAAGAGTGCAAAAAACCCAACTATGGAGAGGGGGTGAGGGGAGTTGCTGCTGGGTGTCACCAAGCAGAAAAATGGGGTGGGGATGTTTCATGTGACGGTGGGCTGCTGGAGGGCAAAAAACCAACCATGAAAAGGGTGAATGAGCTCTGCTGAGTGCAGATCTGCTCATAGCAAATGGTGTTGTGGATTGTATCAATAACGTGATCTCAGGTGCAGAGAGGAAAAAAAAACCAGCTGAAGGGCCTGAGGTGATGCTCTGTGGGGTGCACCCAGCAAAAAACAGGGGGGATGGTTCAGAATTGATCAGAGTTGCAAAAAAGACCGAGCATGGAAAGGGTGAATGAGCTCTGCCGGGGTTCAAGGTATCTGCCTCATAGCAAACGGGGGTGGTGGATGGTTCAGAAAAATTGACTAAGGAGTGCAAAAATACCAGCATGGAGAGGGGTTGAGGGCTGCTGCTGGCTTCACCATCAAAAAACGAGGGGTGGTGATGGTTCAGAGTAACTGATCTAGAGTGCAAGAAAGAACCAACATGGTGAGTGAGCTCTGCTGGTTGTCACAATGTGCTTCTATCTAACTCTGATCTGGAGTGCCAAAATAACCTGCATGGAAAGTGGGTGTATGAGTCTCTGCCTGGGTTGTCTTATTCTCATATGCATAATATATATGGGGTGGGTGATGGTTTCTATAAATATTGGATTTATGGTGCAAATAAAACCACAGGCGATATGGGGATTGCATGTATCAATGAATGTGCTAAAATCAATATGCACCTTCTTGAATAAGCCCTCAGCTTATTTAATGTGGTTTGAAAGGAATTTGTGGAATTTATAAAAGTAATAATGATTATGGTGAAAGAGTAGGGAAGATCAGATGATAAGAGATATAAGTGGGTGTAATCCCTACCAAAATGTGGTGACAAAGGGTGGTTTGGTCCAGCAGACCTGCTGTCTCTCTTGTATTTTGGAAGCTTATCCAGGGATTTTCACAGCCATGAGCAGGAATTCCTGCCTTTCCTGTCCCTTGGTTCCTTCCACCATTTAATTTTCCTCACCCTCACCTCATCTTCCCATCCTTTTCCAATTTCTTTCTCAGGATAAATCCAGCAGATCTTTGCCGCTTTTTTTGCCAACTCGG
>NDFG01002755.1:0-11602 GCA_002167245.1 Sporophila hypoxantha | reverse complement strand
TGGCGCTCCCAGTTGCTCCCAGTTGCTCCCAGTTGCTCGCAGTGCTCCCAGTTGCTCCCAGTTGCCCCCATTGGCGCTCCCAGTGCTCCCAGTGCTCCCAGTTTCCCCAGTGCTCACTGCATGCCGAAGGAGATGAGGGACACCCCGACCACCAGCACGTCCAGCAGGTTGAACCAGTTGCGGAGGAAGGAGCCCTTGTGCAGGAACCCCCCGAACACCGTCATCTGTGGGCACCCCAAAATCCATGGGCACCCCAAAAACCATCCTGGGCACCCCAAAAACTGAACTGGGCACCCCAAAATCATCCTGGGAACCCCAAAATCATCCTGGGAACCCCAAAAACCATGGGGACACCCCAAAATCCATGGGCACCCCAAAAACCATCCTGGGAACCCCAAAAACTGAACTGGGAACCCCCCGAACACCGTCATCTGTGGGCACCCCAAAAACTGTCCTGGGAACCCCAAAAACCATCCTGGGACACCCCAAAATCATCCTGGGCACCCCCCGAACACCGTCATCTGTGGGCACCCCAAAAACTGAACTGGGCACCCCAAAATCATCCTGGGAACCCGCCGAACACCGTCATCTGCGGGCACCCCAAAAACCATGGGCACCCCAAAAACCGAACTGGGAACCCCAAAAACTGAACTGGGAACCCCCCGAACACCGTCATCTGCGGGCACCCCAAAAACCATGGGCACCCCAAAATCCATGGGCACCCCAAAAATCATGGGCACCCCAAAATCATCCTGGGCACCCCAAAAATCATGGGCACCCCAAAATTATCCTGGGCACCCCAAAAATCATCCTGGGCACCCCCCGAACACCGTCATCTGTGGGCACCCCAAAAACTGAACTGGGCACCCCAAAAATCATCCTGGGCACCCCAAAAACCATTCTGGGCACCCCAAAAATCATCCTGGGAACCCCAAAATCATCCTGGGAACCCCAAAACCATCCTGGGAACCCCAAAAACCCCAGGAACCCCCTCCCCCAAATCCTGGGAACCCCAAAAACCCCAGAAGCCCCCTGAATACCGTCATCTGTGGGGACACCCCAAAACCATCCTGGGAACCCCAAAAACCATGGGGACACCCCAAAATCATGGAGAACCCCCACCCCAAACACTGGGAACCCACCCCAAAATCCTAGGAACCACCTGAACACCGTCATCTGTGGGAGCAACCCCAAAAAACATGGGAACCCCAAAAACCCCAGGAATCCCCCGAACACCGTCATCTGCGGGGGCACCCCAAAAATCATGGGAACCCCAAAAACCTGGGAACCCCAAAAACCGTCCTGGGCACCCCAAAAATCATCCTGGGCACCCCAAAATCGTCCTGGGAACCCCCCGAACACCGTCATCTGTGGGCACCCCAAAAACTGAACTGGGCACCCCAAAAACCCTGGGAACCCCCTGAACACCGTCATCTGTGGGCACCCCAAAAATCATCCTGGGCACCCCAAAATCATCCTGGGCACACCAAAAACAATCCTGGGAACCCCCTGAACACCGTCATCTGTGGGCACCCCAAAAATCGTCCTGGGCACCCCAAAAACTGAACTGGGAACCCCAAAAATCATCCTGGGCACCCCAAAAACTGAACTGGGAACCCCAAAAATCATCCTGGGCACCCCAAAAACCATCCTGGGCACCCCAAAAGCCCCGGGAACCCCCAGAAACCCTGGGAACCCACCCCAAAACCGAGGAACCCCAAAATCCTGGGAACCCCCACACCAAAATCCTGAGAACCCCAAAATCCTGGAAACCCCAAAATCCTGGGAAACCCAAAATGCTGGGAACCCCAAAATCCTAGGAACCCCAAAAACCCCGGGAACCCCAAAACCCTGGGAACTCCTTCCCAAAACCTGGGAAACCCCAAAAACCTGGGAACCTCCAACCCAAAATCCTGGGAACCCCAAAACCTGGGAAACCCCACCCCAAAATGCTGGGAACCCCAAAATCCTGGGAACCCCAAAACCGGGGAACCCCAAAATCCTGGGAACCCCAAACCCGGGAACCCCAAAATCCTGGGAACCCCAAAAAGGCCCTGCTCACTGTCTTCCCAAGGTACCCCAAAAACCTCAGGAGAACCCCCAAAACCTGGGGAGACCTTTGGGTACCCCAACAACCCCCCCCACGGCCCTGCTCACCGTCCTCCAGGTACCCCAAAGAAAACTGGGGAATGCCTTGGGGGTACCCCAAAACCCCCCCCAAGGCCCTGCTCACCGTCTTCCAGGTACCCTCCAAAACCTTCAGGGGAACCCCAAAAACCTGGGGAAAGCCTTTTTGGGGAACCCCAAACGCTCAGGGTAGACCCAAAACCTGGGGGAACATTTTGGGGAACCCAAAACCTCAAGAGGAGACCGCCCCAGGCCCTGACATCACCGTGTTCCAGGTACCCAAAACCTGGGAGCCTTTGGGTACCTCCAAAACCTCAGGGCACTGATGTTTTGGGGTGCCCCTGGTGTTTGGGGTGGCACTGAAGTTTTGGGGTGCCCCGGTTTTTTGGGTGCCCGGTTTTTGGGTGTCCCTGATGTTTTTGGGGTGCCCTTGGTGTTGGGGGTGCCCTGGTGTTTGGGGTGTCGCCTGACGTTTTGGGTGCCCAGTTTTTCGGGGTGCCCGGTGTTTGGGGTGGTCCTGACGTTTTGGGGTGCCCGGTTTCGGGGTGCCCGTGTTTCTGGGGTGTCCTGACGTTTTTGGGGTGCCGACCGGTTTCGGGTGCCCCGGTGTTTGGGGGTGCCCGCGGTGGTTTTGGGGTGCGCCGGTGTTGGGGTGCCCCGGTGTTTGGGGTGTCCCTGACGTTTTTGGTGCCCGGTTTCGGGGTGGCGCCGGTGTTTTGGGATGGCACTGAGGTGTTGGGGTGCCCACTGAATGTTTTGGGGTGCCCGTTTCGGGTGCCCGTGTTGGGGTTGGCACTGCAGGTTTTGGCGGTGTCCCTGACGTTTTGGGGTTGCCCGGTTTCGGGGTGGCCGGTGTCGGGGGTGCCCGGTTTTCGGGGTGTCCCCCTGACGTTTGGGGTACACCCCGATTTCGGGTGCCCGTGTCGGCGCAGATCCGAGACCGCGAGGACTGGAACGCGTGATGTACGACGGCATCATGGCTACGGCGGGCCCGGTTCCCCCGGCATGCTGGCGGCGTGTACTTTTCGTTCATCCTCTCATCTGCGCAATGTGCGTGCTAAACTGGGCAAAGCTGGGCAAACTGGGAGCCCTGGGGGGACTGGGGACTGGGGGGACCTGGGGGGGACTGGGAGGCACTGGGGGGACTGGGGCTGGGGGACTGAGACTGGGGGGGACTGGGGGGACTGGGACAGACTGGGAGGGACTGGGAGTTCCCGGCATGCTGGTCTGCGTGTACTTCGTCATCCCTCTTCATCTGCGGCAACTGGTGCGTGCTAACTGGGCATCAACTGGGCAACTGGGAGGGGACTGGGGGGACTGGGGACTGGGAGGGACTGGGACAGACTGGGGGGGACTGGAGTTCCCCGGCATGCCTGGTCTGCGTGTACTTCCGTCATCCTCTTCATCTGCGGAACTGGTGGCGGGCAAACTGGGAGCGCCTGGGGGGACTGGGGGGACCTGGGGGCACTGGAGGGACTGGGAGGGAAAACTGGGGAGCACTGGAGGGACTGGGGGGACTGGGGGCACTCGGAGGGACTGGGAGGGAAAACTGGGAGCAAACTGAGGGACTGGGGGGACTGGGGGACCTGGGAGGGACTGAGGGGGAACTGGGAGGGACTGGGGATACTGGGAGAGACTGGGAAGAGAGCAAGAGCAATGGAAGGACGGGGGGAACTGGGGGCACTGGGGGGACTTTGGGGGGACTGGGGGGGACTGGGATGGACTGGGACACTGGGGGGACCTGGGGGGGAACCCCTGGGGATACTGAGGGGACTGGGGGGCACTGGGGGGTACTGGGAGCACTGGGGATACTCGGAGGGACGCAAGAGCACTGGGGTACTGGGGGGCAACTTGGGAGCACTGCGGAGGGACTGGGAGGCAATACTGGGAGTATTGGGGATACTGGGAGGGACATGCGGAGCACTGGGAGAGACTGGGAAGCTATAACTTGGGAGTATGCGGATACTGGGAGAGTACTGGGAGGGAAAGGGAGGCCTGGAGCACTGGGAGCACTGGGGTACTGGGAGCAGGGAGTGGTAACTGGGAATGGAGCACTGGGTGCCACTGGGACACTGGGAGATACTGGGAGCAAAACCATAGGGGGGCACTAGGAGGACAACACTAGAGGGATACTGGGATATAACTGGGGATACTGGGAGCATACTGGAGCACTGGGAGCATACTGGGAGCACTGGAAGCATACTGTGAGCATACTGGGGGGATACTGGAGGATACTGGGAGCACATACTGGAGGATACTGGGGGATACATGGGGGATACTGGGAGCATACTGGGAGGCAACTGGGAGTCATAAGTGGGGGGATACTGGAGCATACTGGAGCACCGGGATATATGGAAGCATACTGGGAGGCATTCTGGGTACACTGGGTGCATACTGGGGGATACTGGGAGCATACTGGTAGCACTGGGAGCATATGGGAGCCTGGAAGCGGATACTGGGAGCACGGGCAGCATACTGGGAGCATACTGGGGGATACTGGGAGCAATAACTGGAGCATACTGGGAGCACTGGGAGCCATACTGGGGGATACTGGGGGATCTGGGAGCACTGGGAGGCATACTGGGGGATACTGGGAGCATACTGGGAGCATACTGGGAGCACTGTGAGCATTACCTGGGGGGATAACTGGAGCAATACTGGGAGCACTGGGAGCAATAACTGGGGGCATACTGGGAGCATAACTGGGAGCATACTGGGGGATACTGGGAATATACTGGGAACATACTGGGAGCATTACTGGGAGCACTGGGCTGCCCCCTCCCTCCTCAGACATCCTTCCTGCAGACGTGTTTCCTGGCCATCGCCGTGGACAACCTGGCCGACGGTGACACATCAACTCGGGGGGGGACAAAAAAGTGAGCCCGGGACCCGCGAACCCCGCGACCCTCTGGGGGGGTGGGGAGGGGTCCCCCATCCTTGGGACCGCCTGGGGGGGGGGGTGAGACCCCGGACCCCGGCCTGAGCCCCCCCCCCCTTTTTGTCCCCAAACGCAGGGACAAGGCGGGGAGGAGGGGACGGCGGACGAGAGCCGGGAGGTGTCGGTGAAGGTGAGGGGGGGTCGGGGTGACAGTGACTGGGGGTCCCGGGGTGAATTGATTTGGGGGGAGGTCCCTGGAGGGGGTGACATTGATTTTGGGGGGGTGCCGCTGGGGGTCCCCGGGGGGTGACAGTGACTGGGGGGGTGACAGTGACTTGGGGGGGTCCCTGGGGGGTGGACATTGATTTGGAGGGGTCCTGTGGGGGTGAACAGTGGAACTGGGGGGGTGACATTGATTTTGGGGGGGGGTCCCTGGGGGGGGTGAACATTGATTTGGGGGGGGGTCCTGGGGGGTGACAGTGACTGGGGGGGTGACATTTGATTTTGGGGGGGGTCCCAGGGAGGTGACAGTGACTGGGGGGGGGGGTTGACATGACTGGAGGGGTGACATTGATTTGGGGGTCTCAGGTGGATGACATTGACTTTGGGGGGTCCTCTGGGGGGTCCCGGGGGGGGTGACATTGATTTGGGGGGGGCCCGGGGGTCTGGGGGGTGGACAGTGCTGGGGGGTGAGCAGTGACTTGGGGGGTCCGGGGGGTGACATTGATTTTGGGGAAGGCGTCCCCTGGGGGAGTGGACAGTGACTGGGGGGTGACAGTGATGGGGGGTTCTGGGGGGGTTGACATTGAAACTTTGGGGGGGGGGGGTCCTCCCTGGGGGGGTGACAGTGACTGCGGGGTCCCGGGGGTTGAACATTTGACATTGATTTGGGGGGTCCTGGGGCGTGACATTTGACTGTGGGGGGGTTGACAGTGACTTGGGGGGGTCCTGGGTTTGGGTGACAGTGATTTGGGGGGGTCTGGGGGTGACAATTTGAAGACATTGATTTATTGGGGGGTCCTGGGAGGGGTGACAGTGACTGTAGGGTGGACAGTGATTTGGGTGGGGGGTCCTGGGGGGGTGACATTGATTTGGGGGGGGGTCCTGGGGGGTGACAGTGGGACTTGGGGGGGTCTGGGGGGGGAGCATTGACTGGGGGGTCCCGGGGGGGGGACATGGATTTTTGGGGGGGGTACCCGGGGGGGTGACAGTGACTGGGGGGGGGGGGGTGTGAACATTTGATTTGGGGGGGTCCCGCGGGGAGAGAATAGTATTTGATTTTGGTGCCCAGTTAGGTTTGGTGGGTGTAGCACGCTAGACCGGATGAGCGGGTGTCCTAAGGTGGGATGCTCAGGTATGGAGTTTGTGTGGGTGCAGAAGAGGTGTAAAGTATTGTGGGGTGGGGGGCTCCATGATTTTTTGGGTGCCGAGGGCATGGGGAGTCTCTTCTTGGTGGTCGCCGTGATACATTGTAGGGTGCCCTTGGATATGGGTGGTCGCACCATTTGTAATTTTTGGGAGTGCCCGCAGAGATACGGCTTGTGGTCGGGGGTTCACCTTCAGTGTTGTTTGGGGAGGTGCTCCACGTCTCTCGAGGTTTTTCGGGCGCTGCCCCACGGTCTTTTTTTGCGGGGCCGCCGCAAGATGCGCGGTCGGTATCGGGGGATCCGCAGGAGGAAGAGGAGGAGGAGGAGGAGGGAAGGGAGGAAGGTGAAGCCGGGTTTCCACACGGATTTGATTTTGGGGTGCCAGTTGACGCTTTTTTGGGGGATGCCTCGCCAGTGACGGTGGTACGGGGGATGCCCAGGATAATTGGGGACAATTGGTTGTACATTGGGGACTTGGGGAATTGGGGGGTGGCAGTGCCATGATGTGGGTGGGGTCCCAGAGGGGGGGAGGTGACACGGGGGTCCCTGGGGAGGTGACACAGGGGTTACCTGATAGGGGGGATGTGACACGGGGTCCTTAGGGTGGGGAGTGTGAGCACGAGGGTCCCTGGAGGTGAACAATGGCTGGACACGGGGGGACGGGTGACACGAGGGGGTCCCTGGAGGTGAACGAGGGTCCCCAGAGGGGGGAGGTGAGCACAAGGGTCCCATGGGGAGGTGACACGGGGGTCCCCTGGAGGTGCACGGGGGTCCTGGGGAGGTGACAATGCTGGACACCGGGGGAGGTGACACGGGGTCCTAATGGGGGGGAGGTGACACGGGGGTCATGGGGAGGTGACACGGGGGTCCCCAGAGGGGGGGAGTGTGACAAACGTAGAGGGACCCTGCAGGTGAAATGGCTGACACGGGGGGAGGTGACACAGGGTTCCCCAGAGGGGGGAGGTGACAACGGGGGTCCCTGGGGAGGTGACACGGGTGTCCCCTAATACTGCAGGTGACACGGGGGTCCGCTAAGGCGGGGAGGTGACACTGGGGACCTGGGGAGGTGACACGGGTTGTCCCTAGAGGGGGGAGGTGACAGCGCGGTGTCCCGCAGGTGACACAGGTTGTCCCCGTAGGTGACACAATGGGGTCCCTGGGGAGGTGAAATGGCTGACACGGGGGGGAGGTGACTCGGGTTGTCCCCGCAGGTGGACACGGGTGTCCCTAAGGGGGGAGGTGACACCGGGGTCCCCGCAGGTGACTCGGGTGTCCGCAGGTGACACGGGTGTCCCTACGGAGGCGGGAGGTGACATTTCGGGTGTCCCCGCAGGTGACACAGGGGTCCCTAAGGGGGGAGGTGACACGGGTGTGCCGCTTAGGGAGGTGACACGGGTGTCCCCGCAGTGACAGGGGTGTCCTTAAAAGGGAGGTGACAACGGGTGTCCGAGGGGGGAGGTGACACGGGTGTCCCCGCAGGTGCACGGGTGTCCCTAAGGGGGGGAGGGTGACACGGGTGTCCCCGGCAAGGTGACACGGGGGTCCCTGGATGGGGGAGGTGGACAACGGGTGTCCCGCAGGTGACACGGGTGTCCTTAGGGAGGTGACACGGGTGTCCGCAGGTGACACGGGTGTCCCTAAGGGGCGCCCAGGTGACACGGGTGTCCCTAAGGGGGGAGGTGACACGGGGGTCCCTGGGTGGGGGGAGGTGACACGGGTGGTCCCCGCAGGTGACACGGGGGTCCTAAGGGGGGGGAGGTGACACGGGTGTCCCTAAGGGGGGGAGGTGACACACACGGGTGTCCCGCAAGGTGACACGGGTGTCCCTTGGGGCAGGTGACACGGGTGGTCCCCGCAGGTGACACGGGTGTCCCTAAGGGGGGGAGGTGACTCGGGTGTCCCGCAGGTGCCGAGCCGCCGGGCGAGAGGACAGGGCCAGCTGGCCGGGCGCGGGCTGGAGTCCGCTGGAGGAGCCGTCCCCCAAGGCCAAGGTGACGCCGATCACCGAGGGCAGCGGTCCTTTCTTCGTGCTGAGCAGCAGCAACCCGTGAGCGACCTGGGGAAACTGGGAGCACTGGGAGGGACTGGGGGACTGGGAACTGGGGGAAATGGGGGGACTGGGAGCACTGGGAGGGACTGGGGAAGCACTGGGAGGGGACTGGGAGGCACTGGGAGGGGAGCCTGGGAGCACTGGGAGGGACTGGGAGGGAACCATGGGGGAATGGGGTGGAAGGGAAAAAAAAAAAAAAAACAAAGGGGAAAGAAAAAAAAAAAAAAAGATTGGGGAAAAAAGAAGAAGGGAGAAAACAAAAAAAAAAAGGAGAAAAAGGGGAAAAAAAGAAAAAAGGGTAAAGGAATAGGGGGGACTTTTTTGGGGGACTGGGGGGGATGGGAGGGACTAAAGGGCAGGAAATGGGGGGACTGGGGAGGGACTGGGACTGGAGATACAAATGGGGGCACTGGGATGGTGGGGGGTGACCTGGGGGGGACTGGGTTTGACTGGGAGGGACTGGGAGGGACTGGGGGACTGGGGGGAAATGGGGGGACCTTTCTGGGGGGACTTTGGGGGCTTGGGGGACTGGGAGAGACTGGGGGGACTGGGAGGGACCGGGAACTCAGTGGGGGGACTGGGGGAATGGGAGGGACGGGGGGGACTGTGGGGGGACTGGGGGACTTGGGGGGAATGGGAGGGACTTGGGAAGGGACTGGGGATTGGGGGAATGGGGTCTGGGGGACTGGGGGGGACTGGGAGGGACTGGGAGCACTGGGGGACTCGGGGGGACAATGGGGGGAATGGGGGGAATGGGAAGGGACTGGGAGGGACTGGGGGAAACTGGATGGACTGGGACATGGAGACAACAAACTGGGAGCATGGGGGGACTTGGGGGGACTGGGAGGGACAGGGAGGGACTTTAGGGAGGGACTGGGAAGGGACTGGGAGGGAAATGGGTAGGGACTGGGAGAGACTGGGAGGGACTTGGGGGGGACTGCGGAGGGACTGGGGGAACCTGGGGGAATGGGAGGGACTGGGAGAGGACTGGGAGGAACTGGGGGGAACTGGGAGGGACTGGGGGCTGGATGGAACTGGGGGAATGGGGGGACTGGGAGGGGAACTGGGGGGAATGGGGGGAATGGGATGGACCTGGGAGGGACTGGGGGAATGGGGGGGGACTGGAGGGACTGGGAGGGACTGGGAGAGGCTGGGGACTGGGGGGACCTGGGAAGGGACTGGGAGGGACTGGGGGGGACTGGGGGAATTGGGGGGAATGGGGGGAAACTACCTGGGGACTTCTTGGGGGGGAACTGGGACTGGCAGACACAAAACTGGGAGCACTGGGAGCACCTGGGATGTACTGGATGGACTGGGAGGCAACTGGGAGGGACTGGGAGGGACTGGGGGGAAATGGAGCGACCTGGGAGTAACTGGATGTATGGGATGAACTGGGATTTACTTGGGATTTGGAGATACAAACTGACGGGGACTGGGAGAACTGGGGGGGACTCGAGCACTGGGATGAACTGGTAGATGAACTGGGAATGAACTGGGAGGCATCTGGATGCATTGGGATGAACTGGGGTAACTGGGATGAAACTGCATTTATAGACTGGGATGCACTGGGGATCACTGGGATAAGTGGGATGAACTGGGAGCACTGGGATGGACTGGGAGCACTGCACTGGGGTGACTGAGAGGTTTGTACTGGTTTTTGAACTGGTCTGTACTGCGTTTGAACTGGTTTGTAACTGGTTTTGAAACTGGTTGTTGTACTGGTTTTGAAACTGGTTTTGTACTGGTTTGAACTGGTTTGTACTGTGTTTGAATGGTCCTTAACTGGTTTACTGGTCTGTACTGGGTGTGAACTGGTCTGTAGTGGGTTTGAACTGGTCTGTACTGGTTTTGGCAAACTGGGTTTTTGTACTGGTTTGAAACTGGTTTGTAACTGTTTGAACTGGTCTGTACTGGTTTGTACTGGTCTGTACTGGTCTGTACTGTTTGAAACTGGTCTCCCCACCAGGACTGACGGGTGCGGTGGCCACGCGCTGATCAACGCACGCACATCTTCACCAACCTATCCTCGTCTTCATCATCCCTCAAGCAGCAATCCCAATGGCGGCCGAGGACGCCCGTGCGGGCCCACAGCCCCCGCAACCTACGTACTGGGGCAAACTGGGGAACACTTGGAGGCACTGGGAGAGGACTGGGAGGGACTGGGCAGGACCCCCGTGGGGCCCACTCAAACCCGCAACGCAAGTTACTGGGAAACTGGGAGGGACTGGGCAGGAACCGCGTGCGGGGCGCCAAAAGCCCCCGCCACACGTACTGGGCAAACTGGGAACACTGGCAAACTGGGAACACTGGGAGCACTGGGAGGGACTGGAGGGACTGGGAGGCACTGGGCAGGACCCCGTGCGGGCCCACAGCCCCCGCAACCTACGTACTGGCAAACTGGGAGGGACTGGGAAAACTGAGGGACTGAGGGACTGGGAGGGACTGGGGCAGGACCCCGTGCGGGGCCCACAGCCCCCTGACACCAACCGTACTGGGCACAACTTGGGCAAACTGGAGACAACTGGGGAGGGACTGGGGAGGGACTGGGAGGGTGGGAGGGACTGGGAGGGACTGGGAGGGACTGGGCAGGACCCGTGCGGGCCCACTCACCCCGCAACCACGTTACTGGCAAACTGGGCAAACTGGAGGGACTGGGAGGGAACTGGGAGCGCTACTGGGGTGTTCTTGGGAGCACTGGGGTGTGTACTGGGAGCACTGGTTGTGGTTACTGGGTGTGTTGACTGGGACACTGGGGGCTGTTAACTGGGAGCACTGGTGTGTTTACTGGGAGCATGGGGTGTTTACTGGTGTGTTACTGGGGAGCAGCTGGGAGCCTGGTGTGTTATTTGTGTCACTGGGTTTGTGTTACTGGTGTGTTACTGGTGCATTACTGGGAGCACTCGGGAGCACTGGTGCCCGGCGCGTTGCCCCCGCAGATCCTGGGTTACTTTGACTACGCGGTTCACCTTCCAATCTTCACCGTGGAGATCCCCTGCTCAAGGTACGGGGGCCGGGGCTTTGGGGTTCCCAGGGTTTTGGGGGTTCCCTCTAGGGGTTTTTTTGGGTTCCCGGGATTTTGGGGTTCCGGGTTTGGGGTTCCCAGGATATTTGGGGTCCCAAGGATTTTGGGGTTTCCCAAGGATTTTGGTGTTCCCAGCATTTTGGGGTGGGGTTTCCAGG
>NDFG01002738.1:0-17591 GCA_002167245.1 Sporophila hypoxantha | reverse complement strand
ACACACATCCCTTACAACCCAGGACAGTTCAGCTTCCAGGCAGTGGAGGGGAAGGTGCTGATCTCCCCTTTCAGGTGATGCCAAACGAGGAGCTGGAATGAAGCTGTGTCAGGGAAGGTTCAGGTGGGACACTGGGGAAAGGTTCTTCCCCCAGAGGGTGGTTGGTCCCTGGGGCAATTTCCCCAGGGAAATAAATGGTCATGGCAGCCTGCCAGAGCTCAAGGAGCACCTGGACAATGCTCTTAATCCTCTCTTTAGTTCTGAGTATTCCTGTGAGGAGAGGGGAGTTGCTGATCCTTGTGGGTCACTTCCAGCTTGACGCAATCTGAGATTCTATGAAATTCCTGAGAAGCACCTGCCCAAGAAATCTGCCTTGAGGAGAAGGGATTGACAGGTGTTTAGGTCCCCTTGGCCACCCCTCCTGATGGTTCATCTCCCTTTTAAACACGTGCCTTGATTCCTCCAGACACTGTTCATCTCCCTGCTGTGCTCAAGTGGCCTCCAACACCCACCTTTGCCCTCCTGGAGCATTTCCCCACACAAGCAGATGCCCCATGAGCATGGGCACCAGCCAAACCATAACAACCCCCATTTTAGAGCACTTCTCCCATCTTCAGGTCATTCCTGAGCTCTTCTCCAGGCACCATCTCCCCTCCAAAAGCCTTTTAATCCCCCAGCATTGGAGCTGGGCCTGGTGCTGCTTGGAGAGCTGTGCACAAACAAACCCAGCCTGATGCTCCCCTGCTGAAACTCCCAGGATCACACTGTGAGGAGATAAGAACTGATTTTGAACAAACTGATTTCTTATCAGCTGGAGGTCCGATTTTGTGGTCTGATACTTCCTCTGGCAGCAGCTGTACAGGAATACCAGGACAGCTTAGGGCTGTGGTGGCTCTCAAARCAAACAGGGATGGCAGAACTGGGTCTGCTGAAGGAAGGCATAAGTGAAATTCACCTTCCAGCATTCACTGCAAGTGAAGCTGATCTGCATTTCTTATACCAAGCAAAAGCTACAGCTCAGATGCTAATTTTATCTTGCTGGCTTTGTAGTGTCCTTGATCTTCAAGAGAATTCAAAATAACATGGAGCAAATGTATAACTAAGTCGTTTTAAAGAAGGAACTGCAAAGTGCATAACTCTGCTCARGGGGAAACAGCTTCTCTGCTAAACACGGAGTATGAAATCAGATCATGCTGGCAGACTGAACAAATGGGCTCTTTACTCCTCATCCTCACAGCAGGGCTCTTAGGGAGCTCGTTTCCATCTGCCCTGCAAATCCATCCCAGTGGGAATGTGCAGGAGAGCCAAGCCCACCCTCACCTCCTCATGGCTTGKGACAGATTGTGACAGATTGTGACCCTGCCCTGACACAGCTCCATTCCATCTCCTCACTTGGCATCACCTGGAAGTRGAGATCAGCACCTTCCCCTCCACTGGAGATTAAACCAGGTTTAATCCTGTCCAAGTTCTCAGTGTGGCAGCAACTGAGCAAAMTCCTTTGCTGAGCAGACACAGGTGAGTGATGACACCAGGAGCACTTTGTGCCAACCTTGGGCACAGTTATTGCAAGGGACCCTGTTCCCTGGCTGGAACAGCCAGCTCTGGTGCTGGGGCTGCTCCTGCCTGCACAGGCAGGCAGGCACCTCTGAGAGAGCCCCTCAGTGCCAGCAGGGTGGGGACACAGCCACTGTGTGCTGGTGTTGCAGTGTGAAGCAATATCCTCTTTCCCTATCCCAGCCCCTCAGGTGTGCCAACCTCTCCCTTCCCCCTTGTCCCCTTGCTAAGTGCTGTCTGTCAATCTTAACATTCCAGCAAGGTCATCGTCTGATAGGTGAAGTTCAAAAGATGCCCCTCAGCCTTGGGGACAATTGGGCCATCCAAGTGGCATTTGTCTCCTGAGCCTTCCCCCCCCTACCTGGTTGATGGCACACCTACCCCTTCCCTCCCCCTTTCCCTGATATAAAAAGACACAGGACCATGCGGTCGGGATTCAGTTGGAGCTGCCTGTAGTAACATTCAGAGGCCTGCGTGCCCAGGAATAAAATCTGGATCCAGACCCTCTCGCTGAATCGACTCCTTTTTCTCTTTGCCTCGCCTGAAGCTCCCATCAGAGTCAATTCTGAGTTCCTGCCTGCCTGGACTTGTTCCAAGTGCCTAGCTGCACATACAGCTAGCCAAAGGTAGCTCTGAGGTGAAAACACCACAGCTGCTGCCTCTGGCCAAGCAGCAAGGGCCAGACAGACCCAGGCACGTTCCACCCGGTAATATTTGGGAATCATACCAATATGCTGGCATGGCTGGGAGGGGAAGCACAGGCCCAGCAGAGCTGGGCTGGAGTGCCTGAAGCCCAGCCGAGCTGCCAGTGCAGCCCCCAGGGTCAGAGCCTGGCTCCCCTCCCTCTGCAGAGCTCCAGCTGAGGCAGGGCTGAGCAGGAGCTCTGCTCCAGGAGCAAACTGTGCTAAACTCACTGTCCAAGTGCACCTGCTGGGAAGGCCCTCGAGGCTTTAGGGGAACAGCATGGGCTGCTGTAGCAGAGKGGGGTTTAGATGGTGGTTGCTGCTGCCTATTTTCCCAATAAGCATCTCCTGGAAAAGCTGCTTGGGTGAGCATTCAGGCAASTCCACACACACCACACTCACCAGGCTAGCTCAGCCAAGAGAGGCAGAARGGCCTTTGTATGGTCAGTTCCAGTGAGGTTTATTTCAGCACACCCAGGGGAACCAGAGACAAAAGGCCAAACCCTGTGGTGTGCACCAGGTTAAGGATGGGGTCAGTGGCCAAGGGTCTGAGGGCACGGGGTGGCACAGAGGGCAGGGCAAAGGGCACTGCCCTGCAGGGAAGATGGGGCCAGCCACCAGGGGTTATCGGGTATATTTTTGCCCGATGTCCAGGAGAAATGATGAGGAGGACTCCATCTTATCAGAAGGATGATTAATTACTTTATTATACTATATTATTCTGTACTACATTACATCTAAACTGAATCTGCCGAGCACTCAGCTGCACTCCTTGCACAGCATCTCATGACTGTCAGTGATAGTCCCAACACACACACACACACCTGGATTCAATTGGTCAGTGAATCAAAACACACCAGAATCCAATCACCCATTCCCTTCAGGTAGACAATCTTCCTCAATGCATTCCACCCGTGAACAACACAGGAGCAGTAAATAAGATAAGAATTGTTTTTTCTTTCTCTGAGGTTCAGAGAATCTGAATCCCAGAAATTTCTTGGGAAGTTGTGCCTTGCTTTTCTCTGTGAAGAGAAATGTGGCAACAAGGGGTATCACAACAAATGAGGAAACAGGGAAAGGTGTAGCCATGATATTTTATGAAAAATCCCTTTGCCAGGGTTTTTCTCCTGAGAAGCTGAGAGGCCTCAGGGACAAAATGTAAACATTGATTATCTGCTGCTGTGGAATGCAACAGGTGCATCTGTGATTGGCCCATGTTGGTTGTTGCTAATTAATGGCCAATCACAGTCAGCTGGCTCGGACTCTGAGAGKCAGGAGCTTTTGTTATCATTCCATTCTCTGCTTTCCTTGCAAGCCTTCTGATGAAATTCTTTCTTCTATTCTTTTAGTATAGTTTTAATATAATATATATCATAAAATAATAAATCAGCCTTCTGAAACATGGAGTCARATCCTCATCTCTTCCCTCWTCCTSRGACCCCTGTGAACACCACCACAGAAAGGAGAAACCATGAGAATTTGGGACATATGGGGAAAGGAACTGGGATGGATCAGTGTTGCAAGGCTCCATGGGGAAATCTTCTCTTTCAGCCTTGGTGGAGACTCCATGGTGTATTCTTCCAGGGCGAGGCCCTGGGGATTTCCCTGRAGGGTTCAAAAGATTCCACAGGCTGGAAAAGCTGTTCCTGGCTGGGAAGGAGGCAGAGGCCACCTCAGGGGTCACCTCAGGGCAGGAGACATCCTTGTCCCTGGTGCAGGAAGGAAGGAGGGCTCAGACAGCAGCCCTCCCACCCTGACTCTGYTCCCCAGGGCAGTGCCTGCCACCAAGGAATACTGAACAATCCCCTGTGGGAAGCAAATGCTTCCTCCTAGGCTGCTCTCCAGCCATGGGCCCTGCTTAGCCCCACCCCGTGTCAGGTTAGGGTGAGCTGGGGCAGAGCCTGGAGTGCCAAGCAGCACTTCCAAACCAGGGGCAGCCACAGCTCTCCCAGCATCATCCCCAAATTATTGCATTTGCTGGGAATGCCCCAGTGAAGGCAGGAATGATGCATATGACTCCATGTTCTCAGAAGGCTCATTTATTACTTTATGATACTATATTATATTAAAGAATACTATACTATACTAAAGAACACAGAAAGGATACTTAGTGAATGCTAAAAAGATAATAATGAAAACTGGTGACTCTCTCCAGAGTCCTGACACCGCTTGGCCCTGATTGGCTGAAGAGTGAAAACAACTCACAGCAGAATGCAATGGAACAATCACCTGTGGGTAAACAATCTCCAACCACATTGCACATGTGAGCACAACACAGGAGAAGCAAATGAGATAAAAATTGTTTTCCTTTTCTCTGAGGCTCCTCAGCTTCTCAGGAGGAAAACCCTGGGTGAAGGGATTTTTCCAGAGAATGTGAATGCCACAGCCAGATTACTGTTTTAGTCTGTCCCAGGCAGAGCTGTCTGGYACAGAGGAAAAAGGAGATTTCTCCATGCTACAGGGAAACATTCTTGTCTTTCACTGGTACCAAACTCCAGAGAAGCCCCTGATTTCCAGGTGAGAGGTGTAGGGGTGCAGGAATGGTGCTGCAGAGCTGTCACAGGCCTGGGAAGGGGCAGGAAGTCCCTGGGCAGACAATTCCCACAGCAAGGATGCCCTGGGGATACCAGGACATATCCTGTCTTTTCAAACTCCTACAAAGCAAAAAAGGAGAAAAATGCATGTCAAGTCAGAGAAACACCCACCATGGCAGGAGGGAGGGCAGGCCCCAGAGAGCTCTTCCAGAAGGAGCTGAGAGAACAGAGATGGATCTTTTCTTTCTCTCTTTCTTCTCTTTCTTTCTTTCTCTTGTCGTAGACATCCCTTTCACTAAAATCCTTTCTTTTAGGATTTTTCCTTCTGAGAAGCTGTGGCCTTAGAAACAAATGTAAACAATGGTTATCTTCTGCTGTGGAATGCAACAGGTCTGTCTGGACTGGCCCAGCTTGCATGTTTATAGTTTTATTGAATGGTAAACCAGAAACTGAGATTTCTGGGACACGAGTCCCGAGAGAGCTGGTTTGTTGATCATTTCTTTACTTTTCTATTCTTTGAGCTTTTGGGTTAGCTTAGTGAGTGCGTGTGTGTGTGTGAGAATAAAACCTTTTCTCCTTTTTTGCGGCCTTTCTTTTTTTTTTAGTTCTCAAGATGGTAATAGCTACTCGTATGCTAGCCGTTTTTATCGACGAATATTACTCCATAAAAAATGACAACATTCAAGCCATATCCGCTAACTGGCAGATCAACTAAGAATCGAATCATATCGATCTCTGGGCGTTCATCCCTCTAGAGAACAGCCCGTGCTATTCCCAATGTGTGACAGCCCTTCGACATAGCGTGCACAGTCATCATGCTCTTTACTTTTCTTCTTTCTTTCTGCTTCCTTTCATTCACTTCTCATGGTTCTTCTTCTTTTACTATCTCCTAGTTCACCTAACATTCATTCTGTGCTTTTCACTGCTGTCCACCGCAAGCTCATCAGGGCCAGCAGTGTACAAGGATGGAAATAACATTACTAGCTCAGTCGCGGGTTGCGATACTCAGTGTTAGTAGCAGTTTGTCTCGAGGTGAGCTTGAGTCATGAACTGGCCTTTTATACAGCAAGGCTCTCGACTGTCTAATCTGCCCTGATATGAAGAGAAATGGCATTTTATCACAAAAAAATAAAGAAAAAAAAAAATTCTGGTATATCCTTCGCAGTGCATGGTTCAGCCTTAACTTGACTTCTCAGCATTTTTCGTAGCGAGTAGATCCTCCTTATTATCGTAGACACTCGTGCAGACCTGCCCACCTCATGCCAGTGTGACTTGTGAGAGCAGCGTCTCACAGCTTCTCCATCACATCTGCTCCTGAGGATTGCTCAGCGATTTATCCTTGTGAAGGTGGCAGTGTGACTAATTGCAAGAGATATGTGGAAAAGTATTATTCCTGAGTATGCGACAGTCCCACCATAAAATACACACAGGCACACCCTAGCAAATTGCCATGAGGCCCATATACTAGTGCAAGCGTCGACTACCGTGGGTAGGCTTGTTCTGTGTGGCTGCAGCAGGACACTCGAACCAGGCTCTTCGCTGAGAAACATCATGCGCATGCGCATCGCGCTCAATATCTAGATCCTTTCTTTCTCCAGCTCTTCATGGACAGACAAGGAGTTCAGACTCATATCTAAATAGCGTGTGAGAATATACCATGTGAGAGGAAACGCAAGAAGGGAAAATTCTGAGAAGGAAGAGACGCACCCAAAGATATCAGGACACCACACAAAGATATAGAACAACGAGAAAAAAAACCTCCTATGAGGCCCCCCATATGACCCAGCACAAGTGCCCAAAAGCGATACTACAAAGTCCGAGAGCACGAGGAGAGCAAGGTGATATGGAGAAATGACAATAACTAACTGAACAAAATTCCAAACCTACTCAAACATGAGGCACCAGCGCGATGGCCAAATACCTGAGAGACAACAATTACAAAGATACATAACTGTGAGAGACACGAGAGTCAGTGGCCTGAATTATGGCAAAGATAAAATGAGGTGTGTCTCTGCAAGGATTACTATACTGTAGCTGCCTATGCTTGGTTATTGCTAAATAGCGTCACCATTGGTACTGGAACAAAACCTACTGTGCAAGGAGCAGACAATACTCATGCTTTCCGTTTTGAGCCTCACACATAATTTCCAGTTAAGAAAAGAAAGAACCAAATAAAATTCCCAGGTGCCAGCTCACCCACATGGTCTCTCCATGCATCTTTTTTCTTGCTTTCTCACTCGTGTTAGAGAGTCCAAACAAAATGGCTTCATTTTGATATCCTGGGATCTAGGACTGCACCACAAAGTCGTTAAGTGCTGAAGAGTGTAGAGCGCTGTATTGATAGGTAGACTCTCAGGAGAAAATCCTTTCCATCTCTTCCATTTGTATACGCCCAACTATTTCTGCAGCACCTCAAAGTACGCTTTTTATACTGCCCTCCACTCTGCGTTCTCTTTTGGTCTTGTTAGTTGTGCTCCACTTCTCTCAGAGAGACAGATAAATATGTGCCTCTTTGTTATGTTTGTAAACGAAGAGAACACATACATATGTTCTATAAGAGTCGTACAAACCTTGTGTTAACTATACACTACACTGTGTGAGCATCCCTTCGCAGCTATGATGTTTGTGTTGTGGGTGGTGTCGTGAGCGTCACGCTTCGTTTAATAGCATAGACCCATCGCGGTAGATGGTGAGCTACCTGACACTTGAGCTATGTGTATACGTGGGTGTGTGATCATTAAATGATAGATCACTACCGTATTCACAATGAAAAATTCTCCCAGATCTAGTAATTTGAATATAAGCAAGTGCTCGAGTGACAACTCAACTCCCTACATACTTGACAAATTCGCATAGAGGTTTCACTCCTCTTCCTGCGTGTATTTCTAGGTGCTCGCGCGTAGCAGTGCGCGAATACTATGATTACCCTCTTATCTCTCTGCTCTAATTCATCGATACACCAGGTTCAGTCAATGCCATCTGTCTAATTCAAACTTATAGATATTTTCATTTCCTGTCTCTTGGCACTGTATTGGCTGATTGAGTTATTTATAAATTACATATTCTTGTTTCTTAATGATTTGAGCACACAACATGTACGAGACAGAGACGATACTCTCAGCAAAACATTATCCCTGCATGATAGGTGGTAATTCACTCAGTGAGCCATCAAGAGCATATTTAGGAATAGAGAGAAAGATAAAAAAAGAAAAAGGGAAAAAATTGAGGAAAAAAACGCTATCCATATGAATTAAAAAGCTTCTATCTCTGCTGGACTTCTTTTAACCAAGATTTGCTCTGTGAAGCTCTCCTCTTGCATAGGCATATTCTATACATGCGTGAGGTGCTGCCATTTCTTGTTCCTATGTGCATCTCTTCCTGGCTTTTGCATAACGCTACACTAACACCAAATTTCTTGATGGTCTGTGGATAGTTTTATTAGGGACACTGAGCGCGCGCTCCATGCCCGGAGGAATAATGACAACAGCTCAGCGGTAGCTAATCAAACATGCGCTGGGTCGAGAAAAGATCCTCTACTGACAAATGCAGAATTGTTCCCCTCTTTCAGCCACAGTGGTGCTGGAGTACTGCTTGCCCGTTCTGGCAGTTTCATGTGACTACAAATTTTTTCTTTTTAAAATCTTATTGTACTCTTTCCAGCAGTGTATTCTGGCAGTTGATTTTTTGACACTGGTCGCTGAGTGATAAAGAAGATCAAATAGTTTAACTTTTGGGTTTCTGCTCGTTGAATCTGATTTGGCCCTTTTGGTGCTAAAGGGGCTTCCACTCTCGTGCAAGTGCCAAAAGAGATAAGCTAGGAAGCTGCGGGACCAAGGTACTGCAGCCATCTCCACACAATTGAGGGATGTTGAATGTGTAGCCTAAACACGTACTTCTTCTGCGATGTGATGCAGGGCTAGCGCGATAGTGCACAGTCTGTCCAGAGCAATAGTAGTGTAAGCTCGGTAGCGCAGCCATATCTTCTCTAGAGAAGCACATTATATAGATCCGTGCTATATCTCTTCTTCCCCTAAGGCTTGCCAGAGCAGACTATAGTGGTGTCTTTGGGCACACACGTGGCACACACCACTTGACTCCCAGTGCTGCGGCGCGAGAACTGGCAGACTCTGTGCGACGACTGCACCTGCGATCAATTCACGCTCTCTCGAGGCACTCTCTGAGAGTGAAACCAATGCTGCTCTCTCTCCCTCACTGCTGGGTGAGCGAGCTTGCACGAGGCTTGGCGGAGACTATCGTGCGACAGTATACACGGCGCTTTAGCAGTCAGGGACATCGCATCTAATCCAGTGCTGGTCATAGCCAATCGCAATATGAGTCGATCAGGAATGTCAATTACTGTAGTTGAAGTCTCTCTTGTAAATTAAAATTTCACGAGTCCTTATCTCCGAGAAAAGATACTCCACCTTATGCTATTAGCGCGAAAAGTGACTAAGCTTGAACTGACAGCTGATATAGTAGAAAAATTTAAGGGTTCGTCTTCACATTCTTCATATTCCTCAGTATAGTAAGATAAGAGAATATCTCCAACAATTAACTCTTCTTGGTTATGTCTATTTGCTTAGTCCCTGGTCCAGAAAGGTTGAGTTTGCTGCGCGTATTCCTCCTCCATTTCTCGCCCTCAGCGTTAAACTCGCCAGAATAAGAGAGCGTGTTCAATGCACCTTTCCTCACAATTATATCATAAAAAAAGTAACGTCTCACATGTGCTGGGCAATGAGTCGTGTCTTTAGTTCAACTTTGTCAAAACTAGAGCAATTCCTTCTCCTGCTCAATGACTTCTATGTAGAATGCAGGCCCACCTCAGACTTGCTTGTAGCTCATACTGTGTGGTTAGCAACAGCCACGTCGTAATTGAGGCCTGGACAGAAATGCACTAGTATAGAAAGCCCACAGAGTAATATCTCTCATACCAAATTACCTATAGTGTCAATGGGCTGAATGTCCACCTGTTAATATACAAAATTTTACAGAGCGCTAAAATATAAATAAGAAAAACTACATCACAACAAGCCTATTAGCTATATTTTCTAGTTGAGCCTCCTCTCTTCTAACCAGGAAAAGCGCGAAGTGAACTAGAGCAGACATCTCCAAAATTATACTTCTCACTCTAGCTCCGAGCTTCACACATGGCCATCTTATTTTTCCTCGCGCCACGCACCTGCATTCTCTCATAAATTCTCACAAATATACGAAAATAGGCTGCGGAACCGCGGAGCGTAGTACAGTGAGAGTATGAAACATTTGTATATCTAATCCTCAACTACATAGAATTAAACCTACTCTACAGAAAGTTCCAATAAAAACCACTCTACTTGTCGATGGTAACGATGAGTTTAGTGGAGAGATAACAAGTATCGATCACTAGCTGCGCCACAGAGAGAGAAAATCCAAGTTATGAGTCTCCATGTGTCTTTTGAGTAAATAGATAGGACCAACCTATGCAGTGCGTTTCTTTGCATCTAGATTGGAAGGGTTAGAAAATTGAGTTCAGGTGGGAACCCTCTCTGTCGCTTCTGGCTCATCGGTGCAGCTACAGCTGTTGGGAGGCACTAATATCGCAATATCCCCACTTATGTGTTTAAGGTCGTGCGAGAGCATGGTGCTTATGTATATATAATTATATGTAGATAATTAATAGGAGCGATTGAGATAAGAGCAGATTGAGTCACACAAGACAAGAGAGCATATCTCTCTCCAGGATGTGTCTCCGCGACGGGGAAATCACCTGCCCTACCTCTTGCCTTTCATTGCCTAAAGTGATCCTGGCAGGTGAAGCTTCATAAAGCATGAGAAGAATAGCTGCTCTTAGAGTCTTTCTCTTAGTTCAAGATATCATCTTTACATTTTTCGCTTAGGCCGAGACTCTCATACAGCGTCTCCAGCTGGCTCGAGCAGTGCTCGTGTCGCTCGGCGCGCAATCACTAGCACGCCCTTCTCTACGTCTAGTAGTCACTCTAGGGTGACCGACAATGCTTTCGTCTCTCCATAAGTGGCGAGCTATGGATCAGAGAACCCATTGGCCTTTGTAGATAGTCTACAAAGTTGATCGCTTACTACGTGATATTTTATTGAGGATATATAAGGAGTTCTCTTCTGGTTTGTTTCTATCCTTCTACCAGGAACTTATTTCGTCTCCTTCTTGCGCGTAAAGAATAGCGGTAGCTTTAGAGTGCATTACCTCAATATGTCGAATCTTCTTCTCAATGTGAGAGCTATTATGATATTATATACTGGGATTGATGTTCTCTGTGTCGATAGGTCGCGAGAGATCTTCTCTAGCTTTTCACATTGTGCTCACTATAGTTTGGAAATAATACCATGTTTTAACATTTAATGTACAATCACAGCCAGTCTGTGTCAGGACTCTCGCGAGTCTCATGCTCACTACAGTAAGAGTATATATTTACTCTCATTTCTCTCTGCGAATTCTGTTTAGCCTCTTCCTGGCTGCTCATCCTCCTCTCTTCTTCTTTAGCTACCTACGCCTTTAACAAACAAATAATAGTTTACCTAATCCTTATAATATAATATAATATAATATAATTTTAGAATATAATATAATATAATATAATAATATAATATAATATAATATTAAAATAATTATAAGTATACTATAAACTGCTATAATTATAATATAAATATGAATATAAGTATAGAGTGTAAACTATAATTATATATATAGCCCTTTCTGAAAATATTGGTAACTCAATTGTATATCTCTCCTAGTCCAGAGGACTACAACACCCCAGCCCTGAGGTGAGCAGCTGCAGCTCTGACCTTCACGCATTCCTCTGCTTCCGTCTCGCTTCTCAATTAACACCTCACGCCAGGGATACGTGCAGTGCCACTCACAAAGCATTTAGGAATTAATGCCAAGCTTCCAGGCCTTGGAAAGGAAAGGCTGCGCGGCTCCCTGGAAGCAGGCAGAGCGCACCAGGGAACCTGCTGGAGGAACTTTCTCAATGTGTTGCAGTAGACTTGAGAAAAGAGACATTGGCCTCTCGTACTGAGGCTGAGAAGACCTATTCCCTCTAGACGAGCAGTGCGTGAGCCAATTGCAGAAATGCATGTTCAGAGCTCTGTCTGCGATTTCAATCCTTAGTGATAGGAATGAAGTCTTAGTCGTGAATGATACTTGCACCCTTGAGTTGCGTTACTGGCTGATGCATAGGTCACTGAAACCTTTTATAATTTCAAATAGTGTATATCACGGAGTGTTTCGCGAGCTCAGGCTCTCCAGGATGAGTCTGACATGGCAGAGGTACCAGGACTACTCGCTTCTTACATGCGCAGATCGAGATATGTTAACTTCCACTCAATATCCTCTGGACTGGCTTTACTTCCGAAGTCACGTTTTGGCTGTGCTCGTTGTCTCCACGCTTCTGCCTCAGTGTGATAGAGTTGTTGCCACTGCCATCCTGTGCAAGTGGCGATACATTAGATTATCTACGACACTGTAGTGGCATGACGTGTATGTGAAGAGGAAACAGGATGACGCGATAGAAGATATTATATGTGCCTTACAGCGGGTATGATCGTAAGGATAGTGATGTCGAGGCATATGGCCTGAACACAAATGGGGAACAGTGAGTGACCTATCACAATGCGGTGTAACACCATATGATGAGGTAATTGAGAGAGATACATAGAAGAGGAGTGAAAGAGTTAAGGAAGGTTAAAATTAGCATACAGGTGGGACATATATATAGCAGATAAGTTACTAAATAGAATAATATTGTGAGTGTGGCAATGATCTGAGAGGTAATGTTATTGTAAGAATAATAAATATGACATAGCGAAAGTGGATTAGAGGAATGAAAGGGAAGTAAACAATGTATTACATATTAAAAGACTCAAACTGTAAACATTAGAGAGTTAAAAAGAGGTAGATATTTTAAGAGATCCATTAATGCATTTATGGAGGAATAGTGTGTGCATAAAAAGAGCGTGCGAGACTGGAGAGAAGTGCATATTAGTGTGAACATAAAATGATATGATATATGATTAATACACAGATCACATACAGTATGGACATTTTATAAAATGCAAAACATAATGATTATACTCAGCTCATGAGCGTATGAGCGTGAGTGTTAAGTCTAGATATAGTGATTGTACACTCATCTTCTTTCTCCTTGGAAGTCTCGCCCTTTTCTTAGCTAGAGTCTCATTTGAAAAAGAGTGAGCGTAATAATGTCTCTCCTCATACCTACAGGCGATATCTCACTCTCATTTGCGTCTTAATTTGATAATATTCTTCTTGCTAGAGGACATATACTTCTATGTGGTATAATTGTATTATAACTTCGCGAAGTGGCTGAATATAGGTAGGGAAGGAAGGGAGGATAGGAAGGGAAGGGAAGGGTAAGGAAGGGAAGGGAAGGAAGGGAAGGAAGGGAATGGGAGGGAAGGGAAGGGAATGGAAGGAAGGGAAGGAAGGAAGGAAGGCGAGGGTAAGAAGGAAGGAAGGTAGGGAAGGGGAAGGGAAGGTTGTACTGAAGAGGCCCCTGGAAATTTAGACCAATCTATGTGGATGAGACAGTGGTTTTTCCCTATTTCCATGAGTCAGAATTGCTGTTACATTTTCAAACTCTTTGTTCAGTTACTGAGCTCTCTAGTTGGTGTGTCAGACTCAGATGAAATGGCACAGCCCTTCTGATGAGCTGCTCTGCTCAATCTGATCTGCTCTCTCAGTACCCACATAGACTCTGGCAGGTTATCAATAGGTGCTCTTGATGTAACCTACGATTTCTGGGATGAGAAATGTATAACCCAGAGCTGACAAGATCTTCATAAGCTCTAATAGTTCCTCTCAGCAGGAGTTTAAATCATTTCACCATGATGCAACTCGCTAGAAAGCAATGTTCCTGAAATTTTTTTACACACACACAGCACATACCACAACACCCCTCAAAATTCCCAACGCATCTCCCATGCCTGGTCAGAGCAGAAAAAAGCAGTCGGCTCCCCATAAAATTCTAGTATAAAAGGTTATGTAAGCTGAAGTGTATTACCTGCATTGAATGCAGGTTTTTTCCTTACTGCCATTTAATGAAAACTTCTGTTGAACTGTTGTGAAAAGCATGTTAAGTGCAGTAAGCCTCTTTTTTTATTCTTTCCAATAAAAATATCACTTTTTATATTGGTTCCCTGTACCCACAGAAAATCTTAGTACACAGAAATACAGAGCACAAACCAGGCCTCTGTATTTCATTTTTAAAAAAAAGGAAAATGAATTTTTTTTTCTATGGTCTCACCCTGCTTTCCCCAAAAATTATGAGGAAATTATGTTATATTCATGAAGGCAAGAAAATGACTACTTGTTATTGAAAGAAAAGTGAGGGTGTTTTTGCTAAGGAAAAAAAATTATCAATCTATTTTTTGTTTTTATTCTTCAGTCTTTAAAAGAAAAAAAAAAGCCTAAGCTGATTTAAATTAAATTTTACAAAGCATATGCTCCTGGGCAGAAATCTTATAAATCCACTTTCAGCCCCAAAGCACATTTCTATGGCTTTGAAGTTATAATAAACCACACAGAAGTGGGATTCCACTGAATTGCTTACAGAATATAGTAGCATTGAAAGGTATATTATGTGAATGAAAGATAGCTATATATATGAGTAAAAGATGATATATTTGAATTTGGAGTTGACAGAAAGAGCAGCAGCAGATGCAATTATTATGATACTAGATATATATATATATAAAGAACAGCTCTCATCATATAGAGAACCTAACTGAGAAAACTCAAGACGATAAAGAGAAAGTATAAAAGCAGCTCATGTCTCTTCCAAATATTCACAAGCTCAGTGAATTAGAATGTATTGTAAAATAATAAATTGGAGGTGAAACTTAAGAGGCTTAGATTCTTTGTCCAGTCGCTATATAACAACTATCTTATGCACTGAGAAAACTCTTTGCTATACATGAGTGCTCTCTTTGCGACTGCGTAAATATTATATGTAGAAAAAAAAATCAATAGCATCTTGGAAGTAAAATGTTCTTCCATCGGATACAAACATTTTAAAAGCCAAGCAACTGGGCATCTGTGCAGAGTAGAGAGCATGTCGTTTATTACGAGACTTAATTTTACTCAGATACATATCTAGCCTTTCAGTGGAAGCTCAGGTTGCGATAAATCATGGTAGAGTCTGCTCCTATGTGGTTAGTGACAAAAAACATAATGTTGCATGGCAAAAGCACATCATAACGTAGGTGACGAAGTTTGATGCGCGATGTTGAAAAAAAAAATTGGACAATACTAGAGAGAGGCCAACGGCTCTGGCATTATCTGCATGGTATGCAGCAGCACCATTGATTAACATAGGGACTAAGTTGTGTAAGACATCTCGTTCAGGTTATCTAGAATTTGAAGTGTTTTAGACAATAGAAGAGTTTCCACATAAAGACGCTTCTGTACCCTTGGGTGGATCGAGTTGCCACCGCGTTCTGTAATGACCCTATAGACTGCTCTTGAGTGATCACACACAAAGCTTCCAATGGCTCTTCTTGCGTTTCTTCATAACATTAGGATTCTCATCGCAGTGCTATAGCTCTAAGAATTGGAAATGAGTTTTTCTCGTGTGGTGTGATCAAATGGAAGCATCTTTAGCCTGGCGTGTTGGAGGAGTAGAGCCTAGGGCGTAGGGTCTAGACCTCCAGCGATTGCGGTGTCTATGAGGGTTCGAAAAATGTGAAGTAATCCAGTAGACTATGTGGCTGGCATCCAATAATCCTCCTATGCTGTGCGTATCCTACCTAAATTAGAACAAGAGCGAGACTCCTGCAAGACTGGTTAACAGCGACATCAGAGTATAGTATCACGTCTCTCCTATTCAGCGCAGCACTGGTGTGTGAACATAAAAGGCTTGCTTTTACATTTCTCTCACATATAGCATATATCTGCTGCCTTTGGTCTCTCTCGAGGGGCGGAGTAAGACAAGATACACGAGACTCATGACTTTTCTTCTATAATTATATATTGCTACACACAAAGTGCAAAGCACTGACATTGTGTGAAATTCACCGCCTGGCGGAGCGCTTGACGTCTCCTCAGCCTCTCCAATACATACAAAGTATAAACTCTCATTCGCTAATGGCAATTAATTTTAGTTTCAGGACACATCATCTCGCTTGGTAAGCTCACACTCACAGAAAGTGGCTCTTGGCAGCGGCGTTGGGCGTAATGTGTCGTAGCTGAGCAAGACACAGTGAAATTGCGGTGGACCTTTGGTATTCTTGGCATTGGGGTCGGAGACAGCTTTGTGTCTAGCTTTTGTGGGCATCAAATGGCAGCTTTTTACTAGAAAGCTCACGGAATGTGTGCGTGACTCCAGGCTAGCGATGTGATTATGAAATAGAAAAGTGATTCGAGCTGCTAACGTCCTGTAACATCTCGGTAACTCGGCCACATCAGATAATTTAGAATCTAAGGAAAAGATAGGTAGTTTCCTCTTGCTTCACTCCGTCCGCCGAGAGAACCTTTCAAGAGACTAAGATGAGAGGAAGCACTAAAAAGGACATGCGAGGTGATGCAGAATATAAGTGTCAGGGTAGATGAGTACCATTATTGGCTTGCAATAGTCCTTTCAGACTGAGAAACCAAAAGGGACTCATGGATACAATATAAAAAGAGTGTTCGCCAAACCAAAAATGCGGATGAAGTGATTTAACAGTGAGGGCTGTCATGTCATTGCGCGCGTGAAGCATGGCGCGTGCGTGTGATAAACTCTTTTGCAGAACAGCCCCATGGAGTTGAACAGAGCTTCTTTCTGTTCTCTTGAAATAATTTCTGAAGTATCTATTGCCGTAGCAAGCGGTAACATATGACAGCACTCTTCCCTAGTGTGTTTATTCTGGAATGCTTGCCTCCGCTCTGAATGCAGCTTTCACGTCGGGACGTTTTCCTCACCCAGGCTTTGGCTCAGCTTTCTTAGCATCTGTCCTTGCACGAGGCTACTGGAGCTCGTTCTACATCTTTCCACTCAGTCCTTGCCCTAAAGTACTAAAGATACCTTGCTCTGGCTAGTCGGTGACCGTTTCCTTTTTTTCATAAGGAGAGCAATCTAACAACAATGCTCACACCCACAGTGAATTTTTGTTTTTTTTTTTTATTTTTTTGTTTTCTGTTTGCTTTTTTTTCGAGCAGTCATTTCCAGTGATATGGTAAATTGGGGTCGATTAACATGTTATTGCGATTCTTACTTATGATATTATTTGCAGGTGCTTCCCCCTGTGCTTAGATTAGTCACCAGGGAAAACGTTCCTGAATACGTTCCTCCTGTCAAAGAAGTATGATCTTTCATTCTTAATGGCAGCCAATCACAAGGAATAGAAAGTGTTTTTTTTTCTCACAGGAACATTTTTTATGAAAACCCCTGCCTCATGCGCTATTAATCCATGCATATTTACCAAAAGAATTATAATTATAGGCTTGACAAACACAGTATTTCAGCCAAGGTTCATAGGAATGAAGATAAATATCAGATTCATGGGACCTGCTAACATCTCCCTTTGGTCCGACCAGATCTTTCCTCTAGCCTCAGCAAATCCCATCTGGAGCTCTCATTTAAACAAGATTAACTCTCTGCCTTTTTTCCCCTCAATTGTCAAATTCCTGTGGTGTTTTCATAACCCCTCTTTTATCTCAGCCCACTGAGCTCCTGTTTATATGAGTGTTTGGGAAACCCCCGTGCAAGGATCCCTTTGAGTTCGGCACCACTGCCCTTTTAATGGGATAAGAGCAGTCCCAGTTCGGTCTGCTGGAGGTGTCGCAGAACTTGGAGTGCATGAGGAAGCC